>CAEFZY010026485.1:0-11175 GCA_903066815.1 Brachyrhaphis roseni
AGCCTAAATTTGAGCCCTATGACCTATGACCAACATGTATAAATCATGACAGAAAGAACAACAGAAATTGGGTACCTTAGATTGTCAAAGTCACCCTCTGAAATAAATAAAAAAAACAATCTCTGTCTCCAGAGATAATTACTTGTCAAAAGGAGAAATTGTTCAACCATCTGATCAAGAGTCTTTCTTGGAGATCTTCTAAACAGGAAGGGGATGGATGTTATGGCTAATGTTTGAGTATTAAATCTATATCCTTTTAACATGTTTGATGTGTATGATATAACTTGATTCACTGGTTTACTAAAGATGACAAATATAGTAAAAATGCCCTTTTGTGTTGTGTGGCATCGGTACTCAACTTACAATGCAGAGTTCAGAGATTTGAAAGTACCTTACGTTGTATCGGAGAGTTACAGGCTAATTGATATTTTGGTCATATTTTATACCATGGTTACTGCTGTTACTAAAAAATATATAATATTTAGGAGTATTTAATGCTGAGTTTGTCTAACCAAAGTATCCATGAAAGAACACAGCCACAGCCAGGAGAATGATGGCGTTTGCATTAACAACGTTCCTCCAGAGAGGTTCTTCTGTTGTATCTGTGAGCTTCCTCTTCATCTCTGCCTCCTCCTCTTTAGTCATTTTTGGTGCGTTTGTCTTCTCCAATCCACAGAAGCACATTACTGCTTTCTTGCAGAATCCTGGTTCCTCTTCAGGTTCTGGAATAAATGTTAAGACGTTTTTTTGTTTTTTAATCATAAAAGAAAAAAAAAATAAAAGAATAGACTATTTACATTTTTCAAACATGTCTAATCAACATTCAGGAAATCCATTATTTCCAGAGCTTAAAAACCCTGCGATTTAAAAACAACAATATTTTAAACATAAATCTAACTTATCATCACCTTTCATTTCCTTTTCATCCTCCTCATAGTTAACCCAGTCATCCTGTTCAAGGTCGACTCTCTCCTCAGTACTGTCCCTCAGGCTCCAACACAGTCTATGCAACTGAAAAAATAAAAAATACATTATATGTAGAAATTTTATAACTGCATATACTCCATTTGTTTTCTGTTTTTGATCAGATTGAATAATAACAATGATAGAAATGTTATCTGTGTGACATAAGCCAGGATATCAGCATCAACCACAAAAGTCCTATGAAAAGACATTACTCCAAAAACAATATAAAAATTCAAGGAAATACAATTCTGGATATGTTCTACACTGTAGTATACTTCTAAAATTATAATAAAATGTATTTTTTTTATTAAATAACATGTTATTTTTCAAGTCAGCAATCACTGATAGATCAAAACTGGCCTTATCTTGCTTCGGTCACTTACATGCTTATCATCGATGGGTTTGGTTATGAGAGAGACTCCAATTATAACGATGCAAGTGATAGTAAACAGGATCAGCCCAAAGTACAGGTAGTGCACTCCACATATGATAGCAGGACAATCACTAGGGCTAACACAGTTCCCTGTCCCATAGGCAAACTCAGTGATCATCCTGGTCAGACCTACAATCAGACCAACGATGAGTCCATAAAAGGCACCCTTCCAAGAAAAATAGAGAAAAAATAAAGTTAGGAGAATCACACTTAGAAAATAAGACAAGAAATAATACAAGCTTCTGTTTGAGGTTTGACATGAAAAAATAAATATTGCTGTTTTTTGGGAATTATAAAATGTAGTTGCTCAGTGGTTGTCCATAAAATTAGGTTGTTTTTATTTGCATCGAATATTGTTTGACTCAATATTCTGCTGAAAGGTATTGTGAGTGTCAAACACACTTGGATTAAATAAACTGCTTTTTACCAGCCTATTGCAGAGCTGAATGAAAGTGAGGGAATTCAGGCATTTTGGAGCAGAGATGCATCTTAAAGTTGCAGGATGGCTGGATTTGGGGACCCTGGTTGAGATTATTCGACATCTATTTGTCATAATGGCATAGAAAAGCATTTGTGCTCTGATTTAGCAAAATATTGTAAGCTAGTTCCAAATAAGTCTCAAAATTCCCAAGGAAAAGTTTATATCAACAATAACTTTTCGAAATCAGAAGTAAACTCACAGCTTCATTGACCCGCTTGCAAAAGATGGCGAGAAGGAAGACAGCAGAAATAGGTGGAGCCAGATAGCTGATGATTGACTGGATGTAGTCAAAGAGCTGACCACTCTGGGCTGACTGCACCACTGGGATCCAGGCTATGCTCACACCAATGAGGAACACAATAAACACCCTGCACAGTTGAGAACAAACACGCATAGATGTCACAAATACAAACAGTATTCAAATTAAACACAAACTAAAACAGTTTTACCTGCCAGCAATCATTAGTTCCCTCTCTTTGGCACGGGGACGGACCTTAGTATAAATGTCCATGGTGAAGAGAGTACTAGCACTGTTAAATATTGACGTGAGGGAGCTCATCAAAGAGGCCAACATCACAGACAGCATCAAACCCCTGAGACCTGCAACAGAGTTAGTAAGTCATGCAAAAATAAAATTAAAAGACAAAGTTAAAATTTAAATCCGCTCACCATTTGGCATAAGATCCACGACCAATTTGGGATAAGCAATGTTTGTGCATGCCACGCTAGAGCCACAATATTTCTGACATTCTTCTGGGTCCACACATGCCACCACATCTGGATTAAATTATAATTAAATAGACGTTAGTTAGGTATGTGTGCCCTATAGAGGGAATTTCTGACAGCAGGTTTGCATTATTCCAAACAAGAGACTTCAAAACCTCACAGACCTGGATAGAGGATCCTGCTTATCATCCCAGGAAAGACCATGAGAAACATGGGCAACAGCTTCAGATAGGCACATAAAATGCAACCTGCTTTAACATGAGAGAGATTCTTGGCTGAGAGGCAACGTTGGACAATCACCTAGAGAAAAAGGTCCAGCTTTTGTCGTAAGTGCAAAAGATTACAAGCATCAAATGCATTTACAATAAATGTCCTTAGTGCTGCAACTGAAGCATCACATCCTATTTCAAATATCTTTGCTAAAGTCATGATCAAAACCCATTTTAAGTAATATATTGTGGCTCTGCAATGAAGGGAAGAGGGGACCAACCAGCATGTTGGTGTTTATAAATCACAATCCCTCACTTTAACTTTTACAGTCAGTTCAACGTAAAAATAGGATGCAAACTTAGGCGAACTTTACATTATCGAATCAAATCAAGTTTGCAAAATAAGTGTGCAGGATATTCTTGACTATCAGCTGGCAACCTCTGACCACCTCATTAATTCTGTCTTTGGAAGGTAAGATAAAAAGAGTGTGAACAAATGAACTTTCAGATTTTATGGTCTTTTATAGTTTGTGGTATGCAGTAAAACCAGTTACTGAGTCAGAGGAAGTAAAACTACCATACAGTCAAAGGTGGTGATCATTACCAACCTGATCAGTGCACCAGTACCAGATGGTCTGAACGGTGAGTCCAAATATGAGGGCAGGCCAGGGTAGGTCTCCATTTATTGGATCCCTGAAAAGATGGAAGGCGTCTTCCCGAGGCTGGTAGCACTCTGCGCTGATGTTACCGGTGATTGAGGGAACTGAAGTCATGTACCTGTCCTTCATATTTTCATAGCCTCCCACTTCGTTGAAAGCTGAGGATGCGTGAAAGTTAGATTGAAGTTTATACTTCAGGTTCTCAATAATATGACAATAAAACAAATGTGGAGACAAAGTAAATTTTTAAATAATGATTACTATTTATTACCAAAACCCATGAGAATGAAGGATCCAATAAGCATGATGACGGTCTGTAAGGTGTCTGTGTACATCACTGCAGCCAGTCCACCTGAGATAAAAAATGACGTTAGAAACATGTTATGTTTTTCAGAGTACTATTTGAGAGATTTTATTTTTATGGAGATGTTCTTTAACCGCTTATCTTTTAAAAGATAAATTCAGTTGCATTACATAGTGCAAATCAGCAACTGAGAACCATTTTAGTACTTACTGTAGTCTATTAGTGTCTCACAGACACCTTTAGAGAGATAAGCATTAACTAGACAGGTAAGACAGGGGCGTTAGGTAAACGTGACTTTGTTTTTAGATCTCTGCAGTACATGTGGCCTTGAGAAGACTTTCCCCTCCTTCATGTGCAATTTTGCTTTGATAAGACTTCTTTGTTGGCTAAGTTTATGAGGAAGATGATGATTCATAAAAAGAAAGTGAATTTCTTCCAGAGGATGCACCTGTGACGGTGTACAGTGCAGTAATTGCCAGTAGAGCGATAACAGCAACGTAGATGTTCAGTCCAAGAGCCAGCTGGATGAAAATGGCACCGGAGAACATGTCGGCCTGGGAGGAGACAGGCACATTTGACTTTCATTGTATTTCATTGATGAAAACAGGAAGGTTTTAGTCAACAGCTGCACACACTTACAGAGATCTTAGTGAAAGCGTACAGCAAGAGGGAGAGAACGGAGAGATAAATACGAATACGCTGTCCTCCGAACCTCTTCTTCAGATACTCGGGCATGGTGACCACCTAGATACACAGATAGCCATGATACTTTGCTTCTTAAAGGCTCAAAGTTTGGTAATTATAGTACTTTTATAGTAAATAGAAAATACACTCACATGCCAACTTATTAGGTATGCATCTGTTAAACAGTAACTCAAAAAAACAACTTGTATACGCCACAGATATATGTAGAGATTCTAGATATAACAAGGTATCTAGAATACCTTCTTTGAACACACAAGATGTCAGTCCTTGAAGCACATGGGCTACAACAACAGAGGAACACCCTGAGCACCACTGCTGTCTGATAATAACTAGAAATTGAGGGTACATTTTACACAACGACACCAACATATGAAAATAATACGGTACTTTGGAAAATGCTGCCTTGTCTGACTAATCTTGATATTCATCATGAACATTCAGATAGTATGGATCCCTTATGACTTCTATTGGACTAGCTGTGGAGGATATTTTCTTGGTACACTATTGGTCCCCTTAAAAGCCACAGTCTATCTGAGCCTTTATGACTACAACATTCCCATCTTCAGAAGGCTACTTCCAGCAGGATAGTGCAAAATGTTACACAACTCAAATGAAGTTAAGCTGGTTTCAGATTCACATAAACTGCATGATGTAACTATATCACTTTAGACCAACATCAAGGAGGAATATTTCAGACATCTTTTCTTATCTATGCCAAAAACAAAAATCATTTTGAAGGCACTTACCCCTGCTTTGATGTAGATTGGTACAAACAGCCATCCGAGAATGACCATAAGAACAAGAGCCTGCAACACACAGAAATACAAGAAACATTGAATATATTAGAACAAGATTTTTTTACTTTACTTTTTCAAAAAGAATTTATATTGCCTTGTAAACTTTAAGGTCCCCTCTGAGGGGGAACTTCTGTGCTTGTGACAAAGAATGATTACTCACGTTCCATTCAAATCCACAAATGGCAATACCAGCGGCGGCAGCAGTACCAGCAATCCCTACAAAGTGGACGCTGCCAATGTTGCTAGCAAAGAGTGAGGCCCCGATCTGTGGAGAACATCAAAGAAAAAATACATTGAAAAAAGATATACTGAAGAGAAAGCGTGAGATAAATTGGAAAGAACAATGTACTATACATCTATAAAAGGAACTAACAATAAATAAATAGACATTTATTTTAAATGCACACAACACAAAAATAAATTACTTTTTTAGAATGAGATATTGCATCATGCTGTATCTTATTATTATCAATGTGCGCAGTAGTAAAACACAAATAGTTTTCTTTACTGACTTTATGAATCATAACAAAGACCTAATTCTAACAGTTAGGTGAGAATAGAAGCAGATGAACAGATTTTAAAAGCACTTTTCTCAATGCAACAATTAAAAGATGATGATGTTATAGTAAGTTTTCAGGATAATCATGCTTCTTACCACTGAGCAAAAAGAGTTAAAACCTTTCTTGGGGAAAGGTGGAAACACTCTCAATCCATTTTAAAATCTGTGCTGGAAATCAGACAAATGTATGCAGTGGTGGTTTCTGCATGAATGACTCTTGGGTAAAAGACTCTTTCTGCTCGTTCACTAACAACTAAAATGCAAGATTTTGGAGCATGATACAAAGTTCTGGAAAGAACATAATCTAGTCCCAATATTCTGAACCAACACATTTATCAATTAACTGCATGACAAAACTTTTAGGCAAAACTGATTAATAGGTTATACTTTATTGTCTTGTGCTTGGATGCCTCTCTTTCTCATACCTCCCTGTGCAACTGCCCATACAGCCCATATGCCTGACAACATACCTTTAAAAGCTGATATATAAACTGACTTATGAGAATGTTGCAATCTGATTGACAAAGAAAATTATTCTTCTTCAGTAAAGCTCATGCTGTTTGTACAAAACAAGAAAAAGTAGGGTTCATCCAGCGTTTCTTCTGCTCAGTTTGAAAAAAAAGATATATCAACATTTACATTAATATTTACTTGTTAAAAAGAAAAATTTGCATCATATCTGCTTTTACCAAACAGTAAACAGACTGAATATTGCCAACGAGAAGATGTTCCTGTTTTATAACTTTACAAGCACATGGATTCCTTTAATTTCCTGACTCTGTATAAACAATCTGACTGGGATTTTATCCAGTAAGAGTAAACAGAGTGGTTTGGGGTGTTGTTCTGTTCATCTCAGGCTGCAGATTATTAAATAAACAACCCAGTAAGGATCAGATACTAACTAACTATACCATTGGTAGGCATAATGAAAAAAGCAATTTGTCTGAGCAGATCTAATTTTAATCTTATCTTGTGTTGATACCCACCGGCCACCACACCATACTCCTCCCTGCAAGGAAGAAGCCACCCACAGTGGATCGATTGGTGCGCACCATAGCCTGCAGCAAAAAAGCAGAATATCTCAGGCAATCCATAAATCTGAGCAAGAGATGCCCTAGCTCTAGTTAAAATCAAATTGCTTCACAAAACTCTACACATCTCAAGTTCTTTGCCTCCAGAAGAAAGCATGTAAAAATTCTCTGATCTGACAAACACATTTACTGTGTCAGGATGCTAAGTTAGATTCTAAATTAAAAAAAAAACATCTGTCCACTGCTTAGAGATATTTGTTATACAAGTCTCTCTAAGATAGCTAAAGTAAGTCTGATATGTAACACTCATTCATGCAGTGAAGGTGTAGAGAAGAATAACTCTAAAGGTTTTAACTTAAATAAAACTGTAGAAAAGCCACATTAAATTATAACAAAAACCCAACCATGAATACTTTATAAAACTCACCCATACTCCCACAGCCAGGACAACCACAAAGTAAACAACAATAACGGAGATGTCTGCTGCATTATTGAGAGCAGATGCAGGTGATTGATTTTCCGTGTTTCTTATGATGCGGGAAAATCCAAAATAATCCCAAGACATTTTGCTCAGAGTGGGTGTCCAATAAAGGAGTGCTGCTGGAGTCTGTCCTCAGTGACTGCAACACGTGCACAACACTTACCTTTATATCTTTTGTGTTTGTGTGTGACAGAAAGAGGGAGGGATAATTGATAATGGGTTTATGTGTGTGTTCTGTTCTGCACAAAGAATGAATGTCATCTAAAAGTGAAGCTCCAGTTTTTCATCTTTTTGCTGTTGAGTTTTTCATAAGTTTGTTTGGTGCAGTTTTAATACAAATATAGGGAAAATACATAAAACATGACATATTCTATGTATTTAGTTGGGCTTTTAGAGGAAATTCATAACAAGTTCATAACATTTTATGTTTTTGTGTGTTTTTATTGTTATCTATCAAACAGATTAATTGATTAAACAGATTTGCATAATACTCCACTTTCTAGTCTTTCTATGAAAATCAATTGCCCCACTATAGATCCTACAAAATTGAGCTGCCTGAATGCTGACAGGGGCAAGTAATAAATTTCATATCACTCTGACTATGAAGTTGCTTCACTGACTACTTGTACTCTTTGAATGTGGTGAAAACTAAAACAGATGCTGAGGCATCATTAATTAATTACGACTCTCTCCTTTGTAGTAGTCTGTTTGAGCACCTGAGGGCAGCTTAGAGCATTGATGTTTCTGAAAGCAAACTAGAAACCAAAGCTTTGAAGCATGTTTTTTTTTTCTCTTTTTATTGACTGATTTTTTGCAGTTCAGGAATTCAAGTTTTTGCCTTAGTCTAACGCTCTATAAAATTTTAACTCTGCTTATCTGTCCTTGGATAATTATATTTTCAAATTGTTTCGGGTGCCTTAAATATTATTGAACTTTTTTTTAAAGTTTATAGCATTTGTAGCCTTTATTTACAAGTAGCTTGACAGGAAGAAGTGCAGAGACAGAGGAGGTGGACATGCAATTCTGAGCTGAGGTCAGAAATCAAACCCAGGTCAGCTGCATTAGGAACGATAGCCTCTGTATGAGGTGATCCACCACTGAGACATTTTTAAAATTTATTTTTATTATTTCTTATTTTTATGTGCCTCGTGATTAACAATTTTCTATTGTATGTAATTTCAAATTTATTCTGTTATTGTTTTGTCATTCGCAATTGAGATTTGATTTGCTCAGATTTTATATGACCTTTTAGTTGACTTATGGTAATTAATTTATTTCTTTTTTTTGGTCTGTTTTGTTATTGATTCCTGTTTGTATGCTTGTTCCTTTGTGTTACACTTGTAAAGCTCTCTGTGTTGTTGAATGTATAAAATGCTTTCTATGAATTTAATTAATCTGTTGATTGATGATAAGTATCAATTTTTCTGTTAGAAACAAGCTTGGCTGCAGCTATAATGCCCAATCAAAAGCAGTTACATTGATTAAATATAAATGTTCTTTTTATCAAATGAAATTATAAGGAGGTATAGTTGTATAGCTGATCTTGACAAACCGAGATGGAGAATAGTGCATGTAACAATTTATTGACCTGAAGTTCTCCACTAAAGACTTTAATTGTCAATCTCCTAAAACCTTAGAGATAATGTACTGAAAAATGTTTCAAATTTACATTTTTGCAGCTTAATTAACACAAAGTTGCATGATTTCTGTCATTATTCATGTTTCATTATCATTTTACTTGTTGCAGGATTGTATTTCATTTGTAATGAGGTTCTCACAATTTCTCAATCAAAAATAGCCAAGTCAAGATTTTTTCTTGATGTCTGTCATGTTTGTGAAATTTGACTTATTGAATTGCATAGCATAACTGAGTAACATTCATATCTTAGGAAAACGGTTTTTAATCTACATGTTTTCCAAAAGAAAACCCAACTTCATCTCAAACTGTAAGACAAACAAAAAGCACTTAAATTAATTTTCACTCCGCTACACAAACAGTATATGTTCCTAATAATAATGTGTTTCTTATCAGCTTGTTAATAATTACCCTTAGAAAGAATGAGGTAGGGCCAAAAAATGGAATAGTAACCCTCGTCAGCAATAATTCATGTGAATTATGAGACAGTTGGAGACCCTGGAGTATTTCAAGGCTGTTGTTTATTTAACCTTAAAAATCAGTTGAAATACATATATGGAATAAAATAAAAACAACATTAAAGAAAGCAACAAAACAGACTCATATTTTCTGTTCATGTTAATAAAGCTTACAGCAGTGATCAGAAGTTATAAAACCGTATTTTTGTCCTGTAAATTTATTTTTGTAGATGTTGCATAAAACAGCCACTAGATGTCTCTGCAGTACCACAAACCCTCTCTAACTCTAAACCAGGCGTGTCCATGTCCAGTCTTTGAGAGGTATTCATCCCTTCTCCTTCAAACCTAAAACAAATCCTCAACCTTTCCTTAATATGTTCTGATACAGCACTTTATGAACAACCAACTTCTTCAATAATTTGTGGATTACCTTTCCTATGGAGCGACTGCAGTCAGGGTAGCAGTCTTTGTGTCGGCTATAAGATGATTTCTGAATTAAAAATATTTTTTTATTGGTTTAAGTAATATGAATTTTTTTTTTCTTAGACTCATTTGCTTAAAGTCATGATCATCAAAATGACCAAAAATAAACAATTGAAATATATTAATATAATTTATATAATTTCACTTCAAAAATACTTCACTGAGGTCTACTTCTAAAATTCAAGCAGAAATCAGGTGAAACTAAAGCTATTTCTAAATAAAATGTTATTTAAGAAAAACCCTGCTATCTTGTGTAATTTTAAACAAACAACAAATGCTTCAAGTCAAGTAGAGCCAAAGGTTGCTTTTTTTATATTTCCAAGGTCTGCAACACCAAAGAAAAACAAAATAAATGCCACAATACATCAGCCAGAGCTATGTGGACAGGAAGACTCAGACTGGGGAGCTATCTGACTGTTCTTGTTACAAATGGCCGCTTAAAATCTCTAAATGGGGACAATCAATATGCAGCTGAATGAGAATCAATCACTGGAATGAGGCCACACTCTTCGAGGATTAGTGCTTGGATGAATTTGTTGGATTTAATCCTGATTTCCAACCAAACAAGATCTTCCAGTGAGTGCTAATGGGAAAATATGTTGCCAATGTTTTTTTTTTTTTTTTTATTATAATTTTACTTTGTTAACCAAGCAAAAGAGCCACAAAAAGCACATCACAGAGCTGATCATTTCCCAGTAGTGGGACACGAAAGATAGCAGAAACAAGTCTTATTGTTTGGTCCGTACGGTATTGAAAGAAAGGTTTTGGGTATCTTATGAGCATCTTTCGGTGTCTCATATTTGTAAGATAAAATAAATTGTGCAGAAGATCTGGTACACCGAAAGGAAACAATAGTGGAGTCTTCTAAGACAGACTGACAGGAGGGAGCCATTTTGTGACCACATATTCAGTACTATAGGTTTATATTGCTTTATCTATACACTTGAGTTGAATGAAAGAAAAACAATTTCCTAATAATATCTAACATGACATAAACTCCTACAAATGTCACAAATGCAGAACTTTGGTTTTGTCATAAATTTAAATATATATGTTTTCAATTATCATTTTATTTTTAACCTGTTTGATTATATCTACTATGCTTCCTTGAAGTGTTCACACAGTTTCTGTCACGTCCTGCCACTCTTCCTCAGTGCCTCATTTAATACCCCCATCAGCTGTTCCATTTTCACATAATCAGATTCACAATTGTTCTAGTAATCACTCCTCTATGCATTTATCCTCCC
>CAEFZY010026487.1:0-22344 GCA_903066815.1 Brachyrhaphis roseni
GTGTCGTTTCCTTCAGTGGTTCTTGGTGCAGCGCCCCCACAGGCCAGGAGGGGAACAGGTTGGTTTGACTCAGAACCTCAGCAGCTGGAGGTGGAGCAGATGATGAAGTTCTGGTTCCAGTAGAACCGGGTCGACTGGACTATCATCCTAAAAGTCCAAACACCAATGGACCCAACAGGCTAGCAGAGGGCGGTCCTTGGCTAAAGGTGGGGTCTCCATCCCAGACTTCCTACCTGTGAGGCAGTGATGCGTGATTGGTCGAGGCGTGCAGTGAGGTCAGAGGACGAGACGTTAGCGGGGGCGCCGCGGTGGAGCCTCATCGCCACCTTCCTTTCTCTCTCGGCCCGTCCCGCCTGAGGCGACCGGTTGCCTGCGCGCAGCAGACAGCGGTCAGAAATTAAACCTCGTCTGACGGTGTTTTACCCAAAAGGCCTCCTGACCTGACGGCTGGGCTCCACGCGACGCCTGGTTGGAAGGAGCCGTCTCTGGCTCGTTCCGGACTCGGTTGGCGGCACAAGGGTTCGGACCTGGAGGCAGGGCTCGGCCTCCGGCTCCTCTCTGACCCGCGCCGGCTCGGTCCTCCCCTTCCTTCCCTTCTCTCCTCTCTCGCTCCCCGTCCTCTGCTGTCCTGCTGGAACCCTGAAACAGACGAAGAAGAGGATTCAACACGGCACACAGTGTCACTGCAAATACCTCATAACCCCAATCAAACATGGTGGACAGCACCCAGAAGGAAGGGTTCAGTTTGGATGTAACTTTGTGGACCTGATGATCAGGGATGCATCTCTGGACGATGTGTTTTGGAAAGAGTTGGAACATCTGGAGCTGTGACGTACGGCTGAAAACGGTGGCATAACATACAGAGAAAAGTGTCCAATCTGGAGAAAACGGATGCATTCGAACAAGCCAAAGTTCTCTCATTTCTGGAAGAAGCTTCCTTAACTTAAAAAGAGAAAAACAAGACACTCACAAACTTCAGCATGTTCCAGTCGAAGACGTAGTCGTAGGAGAAGCCCTGCCTGTGGAAAAGGTTCCTGAAGAGCTGCCTCAGGTACGAGTAGTCGGGCTTGTCGTCGAACCGCAGAGAGCGACACAAGTTCAGGTAAGTAGAGAACTCGGCTGGCGGAGACAAGAAGGAATGATGAGGATCTCAAGGACAAACTGTTTCAAAACGACGCATTTCTCATCTGACGTCCCACTCACAGGGGTATCCTTTGCAGAGCACCTCAATAGGGGTGGACATTTTCTTTTCACTGATGCGTTCGTACTTCTGCCTCTTGGTTGCAGCCTTGAGTCCTTGCCAGGGCAGCGAACCCAAGTTGAAGTACATGAGGACGTAACCCAGAGACTCCAGGTCGTCTCGTCTCGACTGCTCTGTGGAGGAAAACTCACCGGCGTGAAGCGGCGGCGGTGCGGTGAGACCGGAGGCCTGCAGGGGAAACTTACCGATGCCCAGGTGGGTGTTGATGGAGGCGTATCGCGCCGTCCCAGTCAGGTTCTTGTTCTCGCGGTAGGGGATGTGCTGGTGCGTTCGAGCGTCCCGGTACTTCTTGGCCAGGCCGAAGTCGATGATGTAGACCAGGTTGCCCTTCTTCCCGAGGCCCATCAGGAAGTTGTCGGGTTTCACATCTCTGTGGATGAAGTTCTTGGAGTGGATGTATTCGATCCGGCTGATCTGGGGAGGAAAGGTCGACCCGGCGTCGGTACGAGTCAGAACCCAAACATTTCTGTCTCCCTTGCTCTCAGCCTTGTTGCTCCTCTGACTGTGAATCTTGGTGCCAAACTTCAGACCGTTGTGCCTCCAGCGGCGGCCACTTCGACTCAGCAAATGGAAAAAGGGCGATTCCACCGAATGTTTCACTAAACTGAGTCATTTTAATTTGGTAAAATTTAAAAACTTTAAGACTCTTCAAACATGGACTACACTATTCTACATTAAAACCAAAATATTTAAAACCTAGTTTGTTATTTGTTAAACCTTTATTTGATTTGTGAAAATTAAATAACATTAGTGTATTCAACCTGAAGCCAACTTCAGCTCTGAATTATACAGTTTGTTTATGTTTTATGTCACGTTGCATTACAGTAAAAACACGTCAGAAATCGCATGCCAACTTTGAAAACAAAGTTAGAGTAGTGAGTGACCAACCTATCCAATGCTACCGTTTCCAAAGCTAACGGTAGCCTATCCAATGCTAACACCAGACCATCCAAAGCTAACAGTAGCCTATCAAATGCTACCGTTTCCAATGCTAACGGTAGCCTATCCAAAGCTAACGGTAGCCTATCCAATGCTAACACCAGACCATCCAATGCTAACAGTAGCCTATCAAATGCCAGGCTATACAACAATAATGTTAGCAAATCCCAGATATATAAAAACCTGCCGTTATTTCGGACCGGTCGCCCAGCCTGTCTGTCTCTCTGTCTGCCTGTCTGTCTTTCTGTCTGTCTGTCTGTCTCTCTCTCTGTCTGTCTGTCTGTCTCTCTCTCTGTCTGTCTGCCTGTCTGTCTTTCTGTCTGTCTGTCTGTCTGTCTCTCTCTCTGTCTGTCTGCCTGTCTGTCTTTCTGTCTGTCTGTCTGCCTGTCTGTCTTTCTGTCTGTCTGTCTGTCTCTCTCTCTCTCTGTCTGTCTGTCTCTCTCTCTGTCTGTCTGTCTCTCTTTCTGTCTGTCTGTCTGTCTGTCTGTCTCTCTGTCTGTCTGTCTGTCTCTCTTTCTGTCTGTCTGTCTGTCTGTCTGTCTCTCTGTCTGTCTGTCTGTCTCTCTCTCTGTCTGTCTGTCTCTCTCTCTGTCTGTCTGTCTCTCTCTCTGTCTGTCTGCCTGTCTGTCTTTCTGTCTGTCTGTCTGTCTCTCTCTCTGTCTGTCTGTCTGTCTGTCTCTCTGTCTGTCTGTCTGTCTCTCTCTCTGTCTGTCTGTCTCTCTCTCTGTCTGTCTGTCTCTCTCTCTGTCTGCCTGTCTGTCTTTCTGTCTGTCTGTCTGTCTGTCTCTCTGTCTGTCTGTCTGTCTCTCTCTCTGTCTGTCTGTCTGTCTCTCTGTCTGCCTGTCTGTCTGTCTGTCGGTCGGTCTCACCATCTGATCGGCCAGCAGCAGGACGGTCTTCAGGCTGAATTTGCGGGAGCAGAAGTTAAACAAATCCTCCAAGCTGGGCCCCAGCAGCTCCATCACCATGACGTTGTAGTCTCCCTCGGCGCCGCACCACTTGATGGAGGGAATTCCCACTGGAAGGAAAACATCGGAGCGTTGGGAAACTGGATCCAGTTAAAGTCATGTCATCTGGAAGCCTCACCTCCTCCCTGCATCATTTTGTAGAATTTGCTCTCAATGTGGAGCTGCGGATGTTTGGTCTTCACACATTCCAGCTTGATGGCCACTTCCTCTCCTGTAGCGATGTTTGAGCCTGATGGACGGACGGACAGACAGACAGACAGACAGATAGACACACAGACAGACAGACAGGGCTTCATCAATTCAGATTTAAGACTTTTAAAAGCTTTACGTAACAAGACAAACAGTCGTCACCAAGTGGTGCCAAATGTTTTAGCACAGAATGACTGAAGCATCGTGAGGATCAACAACAACCAGGCAAAGATGAACATCGTTTAAATCGACTGGCCATAAATTTACACACAATAGACACAAAAAGCTTAATTTAATTGAATATATCTGATTTAATTAGCATAGTGCACATTAATCAACATTACTACAATTCATGGCAGTGTAAATATGCAGGAATTAGCACAATAGCTAAACTTTGACCATTGCTAGCTATCATTTTAGCTACATTAGTTTTTCTCCTCCCTGTTTCCACTGCAGGAACCAGAACCAATTTAGCTGCTAATATACCTTTGCTAGCTAGCAAGGATATGTTATTATTATATATTAGCAGTAGCCTCAACCGCCTCAAGTCACAGAACGCACCTTACAGTAGGGCCTAGTCAAAGTCCAGATCTAACTCAAACTTAAAACCTGATATTTAACACCAGTTCTCCATCTAGTCTGATGAGTTTGATAATGTTTTTAGCAAAAATTAGGAAAATTTTAAGTCTTTAGGCTTAAATATATCCCACCACATGAATTTCCTAAGCACAGACTTAAAGCTGAATACAAAATGCACACCACACTTTTCAGATTGAAAAAGAAGAGGTCTGAGTATAGCACTGTAAAAAATGAAACAAAACCCTGAGGAAGTGTGTGAGTAAACCAAGGAAGCTGTGATTCTCACCCAGGTAAATGTCTCCAAAGGACCCGCTCCCTATCTTCCTCCCCAGGCGATATTTGTTCCCAACGCGTAACTCCATCGCTCTGGAGGGCTTCACCTCTCTGGGACACAACAACCATCAGTCAGTCACTGCTGACCAACACAGCAAACACAAAGTGGTGCAAAGCTGCAGGAAAAAGAAACTCTGCTGTGTCAAAGAAAACTGGAGGAGACGAGGAAGAGGAGGAAGTAAAAGCAGTGATGAAGATGAGGCTGGGTCAGGAGAACCGAACTGCAGAACCACTGAGAGAAACTCTGGAAACAGAAACTTACTGATGGATCCACAGAAAAATGATCAGCAACATTTTGGTTTATTTGTCAGAAGAGAATTGATTCATTTTCACCATATTATTCATTAATTTATAAATGTTAAAGTTCAAAAATAAACATCTAATTTGCTAACTAAATATTTAGGCTGTTAAATATTTAACTTTCTAACTAAATATTGAAGTCTGAGCTAAATAGTTATCAAAAAAATTAAATAGTTTTATGAATATTTAGCATCATGTGGTGAAGCTATTGAAGGATTAAATCCTTTCCCCTCTTATAACAGACTAAATGATCTAAATGTTGTTTCTAACAGTAACTCTCAGTGTTGATGCTGGATGGATGAGATGGAGCAGGACGCGCTGAACTGATCCGTCCTGCCGGATCTCCTGCTGCTCCACACAAACCCACAACCCGCATCCACACGCAGGAAAATGAGCCGCCTCTAACGCATCTGAGCAGATATTCCGCCAGGAGCCACAACAAGGCGGGACGCTTCACGCATCTGCCCCAGATAGCGACGGCCGCAGCCGCAGCATCGCATCCCAACCGCGCCCTGCAGCCCAACACGACCCAGAACCTCCAGAACCTCCTCACCGGCTCTGTGGTCGCTCCGTCTCAGTCAGGACCATGGACAGCGGCGCGCTGACGGAGTCCGGGACGGATCATCCCCTCACAGATGCGTGACCTGAACGCGCAGCCCGCACGCCGCGCTGCCCGCACGCCGCGCTGCCTGTCCGTCTCTCCCGCTGCGGCGCTTCGACTTCACTGCATGTCAGTCAGTCAGAGAAATAAAGTATCAATAAAAGCCTAGAAGTCGCTGATTCTCCGCTGCGTGGCTGCGCCTCACACCCAGTCCGCTCAGTTTACACCGCTCACAATATCAATGATGTCATCCGCAGACAGCCAGAGATGCCCGGATGTTCTTAAAGCAGCAGCACATCCAGAGCTGCGCAATCAGAAACCTAAACTGGAGCATGGCTGCTAACAAACATTTAGGTTATCTGAATACACTTACTTAACTTGCTAGCTAAATACTTAGTTTTGTTATCTTTGTTGTAAACTTAATATGTGGTTTCTGGCTAAATATAGCAAGGAAGTTAAATACTTAGCTTCCTCATGAAACATCTAACAGAATATTTAATTTGTGTATCTAGCTAGCAAACTAAATATTTCTACAGTACTCTATAATGTCTTCAACCCTCTATATCAGTTTAAAAAACACTGACGTAGCTTCCTAACTAAATATTTAACTTCCTAAGAACCTTACTTGCTAGGTAAGCGTTTAGCTGAGCTAGCAAAGTGTTAACTTGCGAACTTAGCTAGCAAGTTACTTAGCCTGCTAGTTAAATATCTGTCTTAAAGTAACCTTGAATTTAACTTCTGCTGTTCAAAAACATCAGAGAGAAACCAGAAGAAAATCTCATAAAAAAGGACAAAACTGTTTTAGGTGTGAAGTTATTTAAATAGCATTCTATTTCAATAAATCTAATTGAGTTAAATTTGTTTATGACCTCATTTTAAACCAGTGGCTCTAAAGTGTAATTGAAATAAATTAATGTGTTAAAGTCCTGACCTTTGTTAAAATAAATTTATGATACGTAAAGCTGCATAAATCCAGGCCGTTTCAGAAGCATTTTCATTTTAGTTTTTAATCTCATAATAAAAGTCAAACTTTCCCAATAATTAAACACACAAACAAACAGACTTCAACTCAACCTTTATTATCTTGTTCTTTTCTGCTTTAAATTAACTTCCTCTCCTTTTTGTAACATATGAAATAAATGAAAACATCCTGAACAGGAGTGATAATAAAGACTGACTTAATTTAAACGGATACATAAACCAAAAAAAGAGAAAAACACAGTAAAACATAAACAGGTAATGTCTTTAACGTGTCTGTAAAACACTGTTCCAGCTCAGCTTGGTATGGTAGGACATGGCATCTTCACACAAATGCCGTCAGTTTCCTGTTTTGTCTTCAAAACAAAACATTTCTCTTATTGCATTTGACAGGAAAACAAAAAACGCTGCTAAAAAATAAACATCAGAGACGTATAGAGCCAGATCAGTTTTTGAACTTTTCAGGCAGACGGTTGAGAAAATCTGTTTACATCCAATCGCTTCCCTGACTGGTAGCACACACACAAACACACACACTCCCACACACACATGCTGAAGCAGTTCTCATGAATCTCTCCTGGACATAAAGGAAAAACATTCATCATCATCATCATCATCACGTTGAGCCGCTGGACGCTCTTCATGCACTCAGGCAGGCAGGAGGGCAGCTATACAGCGAGTCATGGTTGCATCAAAACAAAAAAAACCACAAAGATTCACCGATTTCTTTAAAACATAAAAAATATGATAAACAACCAACGTACACCGACAGAGAGATACGTTACTGTCAAATATATGAGCAGAGTGGGTGATGATGGGGTTCAGCCAAGGCCACAGCTGTCGCAACGTCTTACCTGTTGGAGTAAAAAACTAAACGAGGAAGAGGAGGAAGAGGAGGAGTCGACGAACCCAGAGGCTAATAGTGCAAGTTTGGCTAACGATGCTTGTGTTTTACCCTGGGTCCCTCTCTGATGGCGGCGCTCCGTACCGGCAGACTAACCTCCGCTGACGCGTGACGCCGTGTGATTCAGTAGTGTGGCGCCGTCCCTAAGCTCCGCCCCCTCTCCCCTCCGGAAACGGAAAACGAACGCGCCCCGGAGCGCCGGGCCGGACGCGGGCTCAGTCTGCAAGTCTGAGATCTGACCGTTAAATACAGATACAAAAACAAAGTGGCGCACTAAAAACAGCGGGTTTACTGGTTGCCATAGCGACCCGGAGGGGGCGGAGCCTGAGGGGTCTGGATGCTGATGGTGAGGTTCTGAGTTCAAGTGTTGCTGTCGTCTTCATGTTGGAGGTCGCCAGGTCAGATGGAGTCGGAACCGCCTCCCAGCAGGTCGCCCGGCAACAGGGAGGCGGGGCTTCCCATCTGGTGGCGGTCCTCCAGCGCCGGAGACGCCCAGAGGCCACCGCCGCCGCCGGGGTACCCCCCCATCCCGCCCCACAGCGCCGGCCGGGACGCCTCCGCCACACCGCCGCCATTGCTGCTCCACTGCGTAAAGATTCCGAGGCCGGTCGCCTGGGCGACGCCGGCCGGGTCCGACGGGCCGCCGTCCAAACTCTGCCACCCTGAGCTGGAAGACACGGCGGCGCTGGAAGGGGCGGAGCCTTCCACTCCCCCAGCCGTGGCGGCGGCTCCAGCCCGGTCGCCAGCGTTGCTGCCGGGCCCGGCGCCGGCTCCTCCTTCGCTCCCTGCTCCTCCGGCCTGGGAATGTGCAATATAACGAGCGACCTCTTCCTCGCTGACGAACTCCGCCAAGATGGTGGTGTTACCCAGAACGCACCTGGGGCAAAACAAGATGGAGGCTGTCACTGTTATCACTGCAAAAAGCTTTCAAAGGTGAAAATTTGCATAAAACTAGAATAAAATCTAGCATAACAACTAGCATGCTCTCTCAACTGGTGTCCAGTGAATTTTGCAGCAAAGATTTGTCTATCAGTTTAATATTAATAGATGTTTCCAAAGGTCAAAGGCCAACTACTCCCATCATGAAAAAAAAATGTATATATTTTTTTATAAATGTGAAAAGCTTCAACTGAGGAAACTAGCATGGTAACTAGCATGCTAACTCAACTGTGTCAATCTTTTAGCTGCTAAGCTTTTTGTTTGTCCTGCTGTCATTTTAAGATCCGCTGGACTCGGCTGCGGTTTGGCGTTTCCTGTTTGCCTTACATGTGGAGCGCGCTCTGGGCCTTGGCCGCCTCCTGCTTGGAGCCGTAGCGGATCAGAGCGGTGCCCTGGGTCAGGCCGAGGTGAAAGGTCAGCAGGGGGCCGTGCTGCATGCAGATGGTTCTCAGGGTGGAGCCGTCGATCTGCGGACACACAGCATGCCAGACGGCGCTAAGCTAGCAGCCGGAGCTCACTTCCTGTTTACGTTAAGGTCGGCGGCGTGCGTACCTGCGGGGTGAGGTTACTGAGCACCAGCCAGCAGCTTTCCCGGCCGTTCCCGTCGCTCCAGGTCGAACCTGCAGACAAACTTCACCTTATTCTGGTTCCGACGGTCACATTCATCATGTTAAAATAAATAAATACAGAAATAATGAAAAATCTGTTCATATTACACAACGTCTATCAACAACGTTTTATTAGTAGCATTATGTGGACCTAGAGATTATGGCTGAAACAACTTGAATTTCACACTTTAACTGCATTAAAGGGCTGTAAATATTTTTGGAAACTCTAACCATAATTTTTAAAGTGATTATTTTAATAAACACACGTATAAACTCTGCTGATTAATGTAATAAAATATCATTTGGTTTATCTGTTGAGACTCAATTTTGAAAATGTCATGTTTGAGGATTTGTCTGCAAACATGACAAATTCTGTTATTGCATTTTAGGCAATTAAATGTTTGTTTTTGTGTTAAAAATAAAACTATTTGTATCTTTTAAAGTATTTCTAATATTTTATGAAAAAGTTTGAGGTTAAAGAAAAATCTGCAGAATTGTTTTTATCTGATAAACTATACGGTTAGCTCTATTAGCTTGGTTAGCGTCGCTAGCTGTACCGGTGTTGGTGGAGCCGCTGCCCCAGCCCCTCCCAGCGAGCCGCGGCGCTCCTCCGGACCAGGGGGAGGACGACGGCGGCTTCTGGCCAGCGAGGCCGGGCGGAGGCCGGGCCAGCTGGGCCTGGCTGCTGCTGCTGCGGCTAGCTTTCCAGGATTTGTGTCCAATGGGTTCTGGAGGCCAGCTGGTCTTATAGTCTGTGTACTTTGCTGCAGAAAGCAACACATACATGCAAACGCAAACAAACTTCAACTTTTTTAACTTTCATGGCCTTATTCTGCTGTGATTTGTGTAAAAACTGGAATCAAAATGCAAAAGGAAGGCAGCTGAGTTTATTTACCTGAGTTGTGTGCATTGTTGAGAAGGCTGTCTGAGGCACTATAGGGCCAGGCACCAGGTGAAGGCAGCAAGGTGTTCAGGGGGGGGGTAGAGTCTGCAACACAGGGGCAAACAGTCTGACCTCAAACTGACCCCAGCAGGTTTCACCTGCTGCTCCACGGTCACTTTAACATCCAGTTATCAGTTAAATCCAGGAAAAATACAACTCAGAAAATTATGTGGCTACAAAGGAATAAAACTTTAAATGTCAAAAGTCACAAATAGAAGGACATTTTTCTATAATTGAAGGATTACATTTATATTAAAACTAATTGCTCTGACATTTTAAAGACAAAAATTATCATGAAAAAAGAAAAAGTTTAGACAAGTTCAGCGTCCTCAAAGACTGACAAAGTTTCTGCAGGTTTCACAAAGCCAGATCCAAAACATTTAAAACCGTTAAGAATTAAATTTAGAAGTGTACAAAAGAAAAGAATAAATGTAATAAAGCTGCTGTCACTTCAGCTGAACAAACTGACAGGTTTTAGTCCCGTCACCATAACTGGACGATAAATCATCCCAGAGTTACTGCGATAAACCAGAATATTGTTGTTTTGAGACGATTTTCTAGTAATATAATGATAATATAATAACATTGAAAAGACAAATATGCAAGACGGGAGATTTTTTTATTTAATTATAAATAAAACCATCTATAATTTTTTAAACTTTAAATTCTGATGAACATTTAACACTTGATCTGGAAGACATTTTAAAAATACAAAATAAATAAAGAAAACAGTAAATAAAATGAATTATGAAGTCTCTCTAAGCAAAATTATTCTTCAATGAAAGTTTTAATTGAGACAAAAACACCAAACTGAAACGTTTATCATCCAGTTTTTGGTTCAAAGAAAAAAACAAAAACAATAAATCGTGAAAATGGAAATTATTGAATTTGTTTAATTTATCAAGCTTTTAATTAATTGATTTATTCCTTTCCAGAGAGCAAACTTTAATTTTTATGCAATTATCAATATATAACTTGAAAATTGTCTCAAAACATTATTAGTATCATAATAATAATAATTTGGATAATTTATGGTTTTCCTGCATCATAACCTCTGAACCTCCAGTCTGTACCAGTATTGTCTTGTAGCAGCTGGTGCTCCGAGTCGTTGAGGCCGGGTGAGACCGCGTTTCCCATCATGCTCCCCGGCGTCATGTACGGGTCGGACTCCGGGTCGACGCGGTCGATTCCCTTCCACGGCACGCCGGGCTGGAACTCTGCAGCGGGAACAAACATGGCCGTCAGCGGCGCCGGCGATCCTCCTCCGGCGCCGCTTCCCGGCCGGATGCACCAACCGGGCGGCCAGCTGGGGGCGCTGCTGGGCTTGGCGGCCATCTTGTTGCCAGGGGTGCGATGCCAGCTGTCGCTAGCTCCGTCTCCAACCAGCAAGTCAAACTGGGAGTAATGGGAGGCGCCTGGCATCTTGATGGGGGTGACGGGACCTGACAGGAAGGAGATGAATGTGACCCACAGCAAAAAGTAACTAGGTACCTAGTTACCTTAGTAACTTGTTTAAAATAAAAAATACTTTTAGGATTATTTTTGTGTTCAAACTGCAAGAAAAATGCAAAGATTCTTTTTGAAAATATTTTCTATCATTTGTTTTTTTTTGGTTTTTTTAGGAAATAAAGCAAGAAAACAACAAAATTAACTCTGAATCCGATTTGGTACGATACAAATTGGAAATAAGCGGAATAACCTCCATCAAGGATCATTTCTCCAGTTTCTCTGTAACGATCTCAGATTTCACCGTCGGTCTCTCACCGTTTTTGTGGAAAGCGTTTTCCGGTGACGACGCGTCGGGAGAGCAGCTGCCCTCCATCATCCATTTGAAGCGGGACTGCGGCGCCGCCGGGTCCTTCATGGCGCCGGCGCCGCCCAGGTCCAGACCCGGCAGGTTCACAGCAGAACTGAAGCCTGAACACACAGACACACAACCATTAGCAAACATGATAATATCGATCAGTAATGAATCACATTTTGGTTTCTGATTGTTTAAAACTTTCTGAAGTTGAGGAGTCGATGCGCCCAGGGCCGCCATCTTGTTTGTTTACAGCTTCTGTTTATTTGTTTATTTGAATTCAGGTTAAATCTACGACCGGGTGTTAGGCTCAAGGTAAGACTTTTATTTGTTTTGTTTTTATTTATGAGAATAAGATCATAATACTGCAAAAATAATGTCAGAGTTTTATGAGAACTCCAAAATAAAAAAAGTAAATGAATAATGTTAAACAAACTTTGGTATAAACTTTAGAGATAATACTTTATAGAAATACCAGGCCTGTCGCAAGAAATCAATTAATCAAATGATCATTTAAAACAGGCTCAATAATTTAGTTTTTGTCTTTCTACCAAAAACTGGATGATAAAAGTTTTCAGTCTGGAGTTTTGGTCTAAACAAGCTTTTATTCTGAAGGACCATTTTGTTTCCAGAAACGCCATAATTCAATTTATATGTTGAATTTATTCTGGATAATTAAAATATCTTCCAGTGTTAAATGTTGATCAGAATGTGTCCTTGCATCATTATGTCATTGTTATCTTTATATTACTGGAAAATAGTCTCAAAACAACAATATTATCGTTTATCGCAATAATTCTGGGACGATTTATCGCCCAAAAACTTTTGTTATCATGACTGGCCTAAAAAATCCTTCACCTTTTAACAAATTATTAAATAATAAATCAAATTATTATCAGTAACAGAACTTTGAAACTCAAAGTACAAATAAACAGAAGCTGTAAACAAACAAGATGGCCGCCCTGGGTGCATCGACTTCTGAACAGAAAGAACTAAATTAAATAACCCAAAACCAGGAAAGTTATTAATCGAGTTATTGTTCATTCGATCAAACGATGGAAGAACGAAACAGATGAACTCAACAAAACTTTTTTTTCAGGTTAAATTTCGTTTCCTTCTGTTGTTTATGACTTTATTCCAGCAGTTAGCGGCTCACTGACCCGAGTACGGTCCAAAGGGTTTCTGCTGCAGGTCTGCCACGGACCCGGCCAGGCCCGGATGGGGCAGCGGTTCGGCGCCGGGGAGTTTGGGACCCGACCCGCCGTGGTGGGAGGGGGAGAACTTGGAGCCGGCCCCCAGGCCGCCGATCTGCTGGTGCTGCCTCTGCTGCTGCTGCAGGACGGCCATGACGCGGGCCAGCTGGGGAGACGAGGAAGAGGAGGAGGAAACGAAGAAGAGTTATTGAAGGGAAAAACTGAACTGGCACATTATTAGACTACATTCATATTCTAATCATTCTTCTTTGCAAAGCACCTCATGTTCATTCAGATTTAACACTGAGTGTCTGTTTTTATCACCTATTCTAACCTAGATTTAGGTCTGGACTTTGACTAGACCATTCTAAAGTCAGTCCCTCCAGGATTTTATGATTGTTTTTTGTGATTTGTGGTTACTTTAGAAAATATTCCAGGAATTTTGTTATATTTCTTGCATAAATACAGCAAGGAATAACCGCTGCTATTCCTTTCCAGGATTAATAATTGAACCTGTCCAATGCAAAATGTTTATATGTTTGTGCAGTTTTAGCTTCATTACTGCTCTGACTGTGGCGTTCCTTCACCAACTGGCCTTTTTCTGAGTGTATATCCCAGCAAACGGCTGCTAGCGGCACTTCGAGCAGCAGCCAGGTGTAGCGGTACCTGCTGAGGGTCGCTCTGCTGACGAACGTTTGGTGAGAACTTCCTCTGGTTCTGCAGCATCGGCTGCTGCTGCTGCAGTAAGAGCTGACAAGCCTGAACACAAAAACAGGACAAACGTTCAGATCTACTATTAAAATTAATTTATTAAAGAGAGAAACCAAGTTCTGAAATTAGCAAATCTTTCAACTTGTTCTGCTGATAGAACAAGTTGTTTTGTTTTTCAGGCACATGGAGCCATTTTATAGCATAATAAATTGTTACTTTCAGTTGAACAGGAGATAACTTCTTGATTTAAGGCCTTGAAATTGGGCCGCTGTCTCTTTAAATCTCCTGCTCTTTCTGAAACTCCGCCTCCAGGAAATCATCCCAACATGGCTCCTCTATTGACCCTTTAATGTTTCTACCAGCGTTGCTCTGAGCAGCAGCTCCTATAAGGAGCTCAGCTGGTAGATAATTGCTGCTGGCTAGTCTGAAGGAACCGAGTGGGGGAGGAGCTGTGCCTCTAAGGCGGAGCTAGGTCCATCCAGGCATCTTAATAGCTGAATGGTTGCCATGGAGATAAAAGGAAAGAGTCAAAGCAACGCTCCAGGTTTGCTTTGACCTGGAGCGTTGCTTTCCCTCCTAATGGTTTTGAGGAGTGAAAAACATTAAAATGATGGAAAGATTAAAAAGTTGATTTTACGTGACACTGGCCCTTTAAATAACAGTTTTAACTGCAGCTGAATCAGCCGCCCATAATAACTAATCTTTTTGGACAATAAATTGTCCCAGAAGTTATTGTGATAAATATTATTTTGAGACCATATTCCAGTAATATAATGGTAATAATGCAACATTATCAAATATCAATAAACCTTAAATTATAATGAACATTTAACACTGGAAGACATTTAAATATACAAATAAAACAGAAATGAATAAAATTAAACACCAGACTGAAACTTTTATCATCCAATTTCTGATAGTGAAAAAACAACAACAAATGAAGCAAATGGAAATAATTGATTTTGCTTTAACTTGTCATGTGATTAACTGATTTACTGCTGCTGCCGTTTGAGGTTGGTTGTGTTTATTCCAGAGGAATGCGGTGCGGTTCCTCACCAGCTGCAGCTGGATCTGAGGCGGGTAGATGCTGAGCATGGCGATGTGCTGCGGGGACAGCTGAGGGGGGAACACGCCTCCCCCGACGCCCCCCACCGTCCCGCTGGGAGGCGGCATCGGCTTCAGCATGGAGCCCGGCACCTGCAGAACAACAGCAAGTTAACCTGAGATGATATCGGCTCCACCACTTGGATAATCCATTAATAAAACCCATTAAAACTGCTGCATCTGATAAGCACTTCCTAAAATTAAATAGTATTTAATATCTTTCCAAACCAACCAGGATTTTGTAATATTTAGCATTTAAAATCACTGATCTGTGGAGCCGATTTAGAAATATTTGCAAATAAAGTTGTAAATTTGTGCTTCAGACGGTAAATGTGACTTTTTGTACGTTAACTTACTAAGTTGACATGAAGTAAAGCTGAGGCATCAGAAGAAAGAACTACTGCCTGCGCATGTGGGAGTTAGCATCACTTAAAAATGCTTTTGACCATTTTGGTGGAAAATTTGCAATAAATTCATAATTACATATTAGTGTGAAACTAGAGGGATTATGCAGATAAAAAAACTGTTTAGTTTGATTCAATAATATTTAAACTACAGAACTGTTTTATTGCGGCTGTCCGGATTTGGCCCGCAGACCTCGAGTTTGACACCTGAGGTTTAGTAAAAGAAATCTGCTTTTCTGAAAGAGGAAGCCGGGATTCGTTCTTAACGGTGCAGATTGCAGGTTTAACCTCTCGCTCTCCTGGGGGAGTACGGTCATGTGACCCAGACTAGCAACGCGCTGCGCAGCGGGACTCGCAGGTCAACCGTCACCGGAGAAACTCTGCTCACGTTAAACCCCAGAGAATGAAGATGTGACTGAAACGACGCTACGCTGAGCTGCAAAACCACTTTTAGTGACATTAATGAGGAGAAGAGGAAGAGTTTCTGCCTAAATGTGGATTAAAAGGCAAAAAAACATGAGTCATAAAACCTTTATGACAGAAAAAATGTACTACAGACTAACTGAAATAAAAAGAAAACATAAGATGCATAAAAACACAAAAAGTATAAAAAACTTCTGAGTTGATGTCAAATCAGTAGAAAGAGATGCGTCTAAAATATAAAACATGTTAAAAACAGACGTAATATAAATGTATTTCAGCTGCATATCCAGGTAAAATCTGGAATAATCAAATCTGTCTGAACTGAATTTAATAATAATAATTGTGTTTAAGTCAGTCAGTCTTTATCTGAACCATAACCTTTTCAATGTTATTTACAGACATGAAAATTATTTTAACACTGCGCCAATATTTATTGGTTAGTTATGAGCAAGAAATATAAAAACAATATTTCCACAAAAGTGTTTGTAAATACAAATTTATGAGCGTTAAGTCATAACAAGGAAGTTTCTTGTTGAATCTTTTTAACGAGATCTGAAACTCGTCTCAAAAATTCCATTTTGAGTTTTGCGTCTTGTTTTAACGAGATGTTTTACTTCTTAAACTAAAAAATCTTGTTACGACGAACTACAAAACTTTTCATTACAAGAAACTTTCAATTCAACAGGTTCTCATTTTCACCAACACTTTTTATAGTTGGGATGAAAAAGTCATAACGACAATTTAGCCAAACATTTTCTCTCTCAAACATTTCCTTCCTTATAAAGAGAAAACTTTTGCATTTTGCATGTTACTAAAACAACAACAAAAAATAACAAAATGCAACGCTTGCAGATTATTATAATTTTTCATTTTCAATCAATAAAATGCAAAACTTTCAAAAATGTCATGAACTGCTTGGTGCGGATGATCACCAGGTTCAGGTGATGTTTCTACCAGTGAAACAGGAAGTTGGGACATTTGTTACCTGGGCAGACAGGAACTGATGAGGCACTTGTGCTCGCATCCCTGGGGACTGATTTATAGGCGGGACGCTGGGCTGATGCCGTGACTGGGGCATTCCTCCGGTCCCACCAAAGATACTGTGGCCGCCCTGCAGTCACAAAACGCAGCGTTTAGCGGCTAAAAGCGGCGCGACAGCGCAAAGAGGAGAATGTTTCCAGCGAATGGAGACGCAGACGGCGAGACGCGACCGGAGGACAGGGGTCTTACTTGTCTAAAGGGGACAGAGTGGCTGAAGAGGGAATGGGGCTTGAAGGCGGTGGGAGGAGAGTTCAGAGAGCAAGGCGCCTCGTCTCCAAGGCAACCATCCTGATTGGCCAAATGTGAGGTCTGTCAGAGCGACAGCCACAAGCCGACCAATCAGAGCCGCAGAGAGGGGGAAGACAGAAGGAGAGAAACGACCAGGCAGGAAAAAAAGCAGAGTCACAAGAGGGAACGAGGTTCGGACGCAGCGGCGGGCGAGAGGCCGTACCTTATCGTAGTAAGACGCTGCGTCCGCCGGCGCTGGCTCTTTGGACCCGGGACGGTACAGCACTCCTCCACTCGGCCCTCTTCCTCCTTTCCTCATCTCTCCGTTGTAGTCGTTCATCGCCATCCCTCTCTTCTCCGGCTCCAGTTTCTTCTCCGGCGGCAGGTCCATGTTCGGCCCGCCGGGCTCGTCGTTCTGTCGATAAATCGGACCGCAGTCAGACAGAAAACTTCTGCTGCGCCTCCGGGGAAACAAATTCACACAACTAACAATAAACTACAAACTTTAACGTGTTTGTTGGGATCTTAAGCAACAGGTTGGATAAGAATCTGAAAAGTGTGGCATGCATTTCTCCCAAAACTCTGATCAGTCAGTCAGTCATCTGAACATGGAGACAGGAGAGAATTGATCATGGCAATTCTGGAGGAGCTGCAGAATCACCATGACAACGAATGCTGCATTTAAGGTACCTGGGAAATGGGAACTCTGAGCTGGGTATTGGATATTTTAAAATGTCTTCCAGTTCCAGTACTAAATGTCTGAGTTTAGACAAATCCAAATTAAAAGTTTATCCCCTTCAGAGAGAGGACAAAACAAATGCAAGCCACACATTAAAGATTTTTTATAATAAAATTTCTTTAAAGCCATTTAGCTCCATGGTTATGTCCCACACTGTCTGTCTGTCACATGAGGTCCTGAAACATTAAAGTCTGGAGTTCTGCTTGTGATGAAGGTCTGTCTGTATGTAAACTTTTGCTCTTCGCTGTGATTGGGTCATTAGTTTTCAGCCGTACCAGAATTCCCATGTTGGAAAACTGCCTGTTGATGGGACTCATCCAGGAATCTCCTGCAGCCTTCAGCGGAGCCTGAAGAAACCAGAGCAGAGCTTCACCAGAGGAAACACTGAAAACAGGCTGCCTGTGATGCGACCTCTGACCCTACTGAGGTATTCTCGGTGTTTAACTCGCCTTGCTGCCGGTCTTCTTCCCCGGGTTGCTTTGCCCCCAGCCCCCGTTGCTCCCCTGGCCCCAGGAGGAGCCGCTGCCCTGGGAGCCGGCGCTGTTCCACATGCCTCCTCCGTCCTCCTCGTCCTCCCAGCTGGAGTGGCGTGACGCCGCCACCGAACTCTCCTTCTCCCCCCAGCCGTCTTGCATAGACTTCGAACCTTTAGATGAGGGTCAGAAATCCGAGTTAACCAACAGTTGATCAAAATCAAAATGGAGGAGCTGCCTCCATTTTGATTCCTGAAGGCTCAGCCTATCAGCTGCCTGTTTGTTCATTTTTCATGTGGTTCACTGTTTTCACATGTGATTTTCGCTGTAAGACCAAACTCTGCTGGAGATGCTTTTTAAAAACCTGCGCCAGGCTGGAAATACTGAACTAAAACAGACTGAAACTCTGAGCAGTCAAAACGACTGCCGACTGACGAAAAGCAGAAATGATGTCATTTCATTTATTCTTTGCACATAAAATATAAATACCACTTTTTATGAAAACCATTCAGCATGGATGCGTTTCCTATCTGAATTGCTACATATTAAAACAATAATGTATTTTATTTTGAATTCAAAAACAAAAAACAATTTGACATTTTTACATTCAGATTTTAAAAACTGACATTTATTTTAGCCATTTTGTTTTGAAACAGAAAAACCAAAGAATGAACCAGATTTTATTTTGGATATTTAAAATGTCTCCCCAATGCAGTGCTCAATATTCTTTACAAAATTAAAGTTCATTAGTCTTTGAGACAAATGAACTTATTTCAATATGATCTCAATTAACTGCCTGAAACTGGTGTCAAAACAACAACATTATTATTTATTGAATAATTACTGGGACAATTTATCACCCAGTAACAGGCATAGTTGTAGTGCGCCAACAATATGCTAACTAAAACGACAAGATACCAGAAGGTAACCATGGCAACCAGCTCTTTACGCAGTCAAGTATCTGCTGTGCTGATAAACAATCCCTCTAAATGCACAGAACAAATTCAGCTCCATACATAATGAATAAATGAAAATGATTTATTTTGAAGTGTTTAAAATGAAGCGGAGGTTTTTCTAACCAGATCTGATTGAGTTTGAAGGAGCGTTTCCCCAGCCTGCCGGCTTCCCTCCGCCGTCGTCGCCTTCCCCCCAGCCAGTGGGAGCGTCGCTGGGTTTCCCCCAGGTTCCCGTACCTTTGTCCACCGACGGACTAGCTGGAGACGCGCCGCCCCAGCCCGAAGGTTCTGCAGAGAAACAACGTTCCTGGATTTACACCAGAAAGAACGCAATATATCCATCCACACTCAGTGATTCTGAGACTTCAGCCAATCTAAGCTGAACATCTGCTAAAGCTACTGATCATTATTAACCACTTCCAACCAAAAGTTATGCAAATTTTGAGCAAACTTTTAAGTCATGCATGTTTCCATCTACCAGTTTGGCGCGAATGAAACAGCAAAGCGTCAATCTGTCGTGAATGCAAGGCTAGTTAGCATACGACTGATGATAGCTGTGAAACAGTTTTCCTGTACTGTTGTTTCTCTGCCATTAGCACATTTAGCAGTGAGTACATGCGAATGATTGACAGCAGTAAGTCCCTCCTCCTGGCTCTGACTGGCTGTTTTTGGTTGTTAGTGGTTCATTTTTTCAGACAGCAAGAGTAGATCAGGGAGGAGATCGATCAGTTCACAGATCATCAGCTTCAAACTGTCACAACATGGTGACAGATTTAACTGACATGTAAAAAAGATCCTTTAAAGAAGTTACTCATGTTCTGGTACCTGGGAGCGCCGTGGTCGGTCTGTTGGGCTGCTGCTGGACCGGCGGTCCCGGTTGCTGCTGCTGGTTCTGACCCGGCCCATGCGGCTGCTGGCTAGCAGCGCCGCTGTTTTTGTCCCACAGGTTAACCGGCTTGTAGTTGTAATGGGTCGGGTCTCCCCACGCCGACGTCCCATCGTCGATCTCGCTCTTCCTGCTTATGGACTGCGGGGATGGCTCCTCCCAGCCGCTCGGTTCTGGTCCACTCCCGCCTCCGGCAGGGATTGGTCCGGAGTTCCAGCCTGAGCTTTGGTTCTGCGTCTGAGCGGCCATCTTCCTCCCGCCGCCGCCGCCTTGCATGGCCCCTTGGTCCAGCGCTTGCTGCAGCTGCGGGTTCTGATTGCGGGGCTGTGATTGTTGCGGTTGCGCCGGCGGGTCTGGCATGGAGCCCGACTGGCTGTTTGGCATCTGGTGCATTTTATTTCCTCCGCTCCAACCCTGGTGAGGTTTGGCCGCCATACCTCCAACACCGTCCACCCCGCCGCCTCCTCCACCCCCCCCTCCTGTGCCTCCTGCCCCCCAGCTCCTCCGGGGGGCACTGTTGTACCAGTTCCCCCAACCACCTCCACCTAAATCCCCCCCTGAGTGCGCACCGCTCCTCCTCTCTTCATCCCAACCTCCACCTGATTTTGATTCTTGCTCCAACCAATTCTTACCCGATCCAACCTTGGGTTTTGATCCCCAGCCGCTGCCTTCGTCGTTCCCCCCTACGTCCTTCCAGCCCTCCCTCCCTTTCTCCTGCTGCCTGACTTCCCCCCATCCTCCGCCCTTTTCTGCCCAATTGTTGCCCCTCCATTCCTCGCTCCCCCAGTCCTTGGTTTCATGATTATCCCCTCCACCCCAACCCGCCGCCTTGCCCTGGGTCAGCCCCGACCCCACACTGGGTGCCACCGATCCAGATTGCGACATGTTCCTCATGTTGGTGCATGAGGTTGGTGGGCCTCTCCCAGACAGGGACGCCCCACTGCTGCTGCTGTTGCTGCTGCTCTCCCAGCCTTCACCTGACGACCCGGTGGAGGAAACCAACGAGGGACTGACCCCCGGACCCGACGAGTCAGTGCTGACGGTTCTGGGTCCGCCCAGAGCGACGGGATTTTTTGATGAAGCTTTGCTTTGTTCCACGACGTCCCAGGCCGTGTTTTGGCGGATCTGCGTCTGGCCCCAGCCAGAGTTGGACAGGACCCGCGGGTCCAGGTCGGACCGGCTGAGCAGGTTCTGTAAGGCAGCATCTGCGTTGGGCGCCTGTCGATGAATGCGGTTGCTGTTAGGCCCGCTTCCACTTCGGGAGTTTCCGCCGCTAGATGAAGAACCTCCGCGTCCTCCACGCCCCCCGGCGCCGTCGCCCCATTCCCCAACTTCCCCGTCTCCTTTCTGATTGTCCCAGGCTCTGCTAGCAGCGGGGGCGGTGGATGAGGACGCAGTGGGGGGGTTCCCTGCAGTGCTGTTGCCACCGCTGCTGCTGCTGCTGCAGTTTCCCATTTCATCAGCTGCAGGATTCGACCCGCCACCCCAGTCGCTACTGGAAACCCCTCGATCTGCTCCCACTGGTAACCCCCATCCTCCCTGAGATGCCCCAGAGGTTTGACCCCCATTTTCAGCACTAGGGTACCCCCAACCCAATGTCCCTTTATCCCCTTCTGCTGCCCCTCCCTCCCATCCGTCAGTCCTGGAGGCACCCGTTTTGGAGTAAGCTGCAGGGTAAGGTTGGCCTCTCCAGGAGGGGGCATGGCTCGGGTCTCCTGCACCTACTCTGCCCCCCCCAACACCATGGTCCATTCCTCCCCCAATCCCTTCCCCCCCTGAAATATTTGGTCCCGCTGATTCACCGTCCCTCTTCCCCCCTCCAACGTCTCTGTCTCTGGATTGCATTTGGTGAAGTTGGTGCTGATGGGCGCTTGACTGATTCACAGATATAGATGGGTGACCCCCAAGGCCCCCGGCAGCTCCGCCCCCCAGGCCCAAGGAGGCGGCGTTGTTGGCAGCGGCGGGGCCGTCCTGCTGCACCAGAGCAGGCCAGGCTGAAGGGTTGGCATTTGGACTGAAGTTGGCACCTGGAATTCCACTGCTACTATCCAGGGGACCACTGGCGTCGTGGCACCCAGGCACAGTAGGGGCTTTGGAAACAGAGGAGGGCTGCTGCAGCAGAGGCCCAGCTGCACCTCCTCCAAGATGACCCTGGGGGGCAGTTGACCCCCACGCCGCACTGTTAGGCAACTGCATACATTCATTGGGCAAAGAGAACGAGGAAGTGGGTGAGGGTTGGCCGCCAGAGGCACTGATGCTCGTCACAGGCATGCCGCCGTTTCCTCCATCACTGCCAGCAATACTAGGCCACTCCTCCAGGTCGTTGCCGTCAACGATGACCTTCTCCTTGCCCTGAGAGGGGGCCTGGCTGCCTGAGCTTGCCCCCCACATGGAATTTGCATAATTATTAGTAGAAGCAGCAACTGATGGTGAGGTGAGAGCCAATGAAGATGCAGAATCTGTGAAAAGGAACAGGAAGTCGGCAAGAGTCAAACAAGCCAGTCTGAGTCTAATATCAATTTCCTCCTGATGGTCCAGTCGACTCGGTTCTACTGGAACCAGAACTCCATCATCTGCTCCACCTCCAGCTGCTGTGGCTCTGAGTCAAACCAACCTGTTCCCCTCCTGGCCTGTGGGGGCGCTGCACCAAGAACCACTGAAGGAAACGAAACAAAAACCTCTGAAGACACTGAGAGCAACTTCCTTCTTTACCAGGTGGAAACAAGATGGAGGATCAGATTTTGGAGGATTTCTCTTTAGTCTTTGGCGCAGGGCATTCTGGGTAAATACAACCAAAGCTAACATGTTAGCCTAGCGCTAGCAGCAGAAATGTCTCCTGGTCT
>CAEFZY010026488.1:0-29439 GCA_903066815.1 Brachyrhaphis roseni
GAAATGACTTGAGATTGGAGGGGAGGTTCGCCTTACTCTAGGAAAACAACTCAAAACACAAAGTCAGCAATAGAAAGACAGCTCTAGTAGCTGTCCCAATAGCTACTAGAAATTATCTTGTGGGCCAAGTATAATCACATATTAGGCCTGCAGGCCTGAGTTTACACCTGTTGTCAAGTAAAAACCCTACAACTAATTGTCTTCACTAATTAGTAAACAGAATCCACCTGTGAATAAGATAATCTCTCTATAAATCCAGCTCTTCTCTGAATATCTGGTAGAGGGTATAGGTGAATAAACATCATTATAAAGTGCAAGTGACAAAGAAGACATGACAAGTATAAAGTTGTAGAGGGATTTTAAATTAGGGTTAGGTTAGAAAAAAATACTCGAAGTTTTGAAGCTTTGTGATATTCCATTCCCATCTGAAAAGAGGGACAGTAGGAATGCAGTTGCTGCAGTCGAAAAAGAAAAGCATCATTCACAAAAGCATCAGAGGTAAAAATAAATCTGGATGAGCTTCAGAGATCCACCGCTCAGGTGATAGAAATAAAACAAGTGTTAGTTGTCTCATGCAAAAATGAAAGATATGACCAAAAAAAAGTTATCAGGAATCCCAGTTCCATTTTGGTACAATCCATGCAGAAAACACAGGAACAAAAGAGACAAAAATGTAACTTTCTGGCTCACATGCAAAATGCTTTATGTGGTCAAACGCAATGACGACAGAGTCATTATGTGGGGGAGGCTTTTCTTCAGCAGCAACAGAGATGCTCGTCTGAGTTGATGGGAAGTTGTGTGGAACTAAATGAAAAGGAAATCTTGGCAGAAATGACTTGAGATTGGAGGGGAGGTTCGCCTTACTCTAGGAAAACAACTCAAAACACAAAGTCAGCAATAGAAAGAAGTTGTTTACATAAAAGTTCATTAAAATACATGTAAGTATGGGTTGGACATGACAAAATGTTAGAGTTCAAAGGTAAGGAATGCTTTTGTGAGGCACTGTATGTCACCTACCTCTAGCTTTACTAGCCACATTAAAACCGAAGCTCATTTTGCATGATCTTTGATTACTAAAATTATCTTGGGGCTTGGGGAAGATTAATAAAAGAATGTCATGTTTTAACCTCAGCTACTTTAACTAAATCTTGTCACTAAATGCTTTGAATATTACCCTGGGAATGTGGAGCAGGAAAAACCTGATGACATCACACGTGCAAAGTAAACAACAGAAGCAGATGGTTGGAAACATAAACCACTTGTGTTGTCAATAGTGAGTAAGTGAGTTCACGTGAATAAGGGATGTGTTTGATTTGGAGAAGTGGGGTCTGACTGAACTCGCCGCAACCCTTCCCTCTTTGTGGTAATATTGGTCCAACAGACAGCTCACGCTGCCCCAAAGGGCCCATAAAACACAAAGGAACGCTGTAAACCCGTGACCCGTCTTATGAGGATATGAAAACTATTGATGCTCCCTGTTTTTTACAAGTCCCAGGGGAACCTCATATGGAGTCAAAGAACTGAAATGAGCTTGACATACAAGATAAGGATTATACGCTGCCATTGTGGTTAGGTCTTGTCTATAACTGAACCAATGATGCGACAGTAGTGAACCTGTACTTCAAACTCTGAAACTGCTCTTGACAAACTCTGACCTGCAGCTCTTTTATGAGTTCATAAATGTCATTTAGTCATGAGCAAACTGAATTATGAATTATGTATATTCAGCTGCTGGTAATTTATTGCCTATTGATAATTAATAATGAGAACCTACATGGAAAAACAGACATAAAAATGTGACCGACAAGCTCGTAAACTACGTTTGTGACTTGTTCTTTGCTCACGAGTCTTGCTCATTAACTTCTTATATGTAGGAATAATTTGATTACTGGATAAAGAGGGTTAAGATTTAAAAGGAACAAGATTTATAGGAAAATTACATCTGACAGAAAATAAACCTGGACACAAAACAGACACTATTCCATAAACAACAAATAAAAGTAGCAGTAAAATAGATTTTCCCCTAAATCACTCTGGTTACCAAGACACTAACATGTTTTGCTTCGGGCAGCCAGTGTAACTTAGAAAGGAGTCAAAGGTGGCTCTATTGTGTAAGTGGACTTGTTTACACCCAATGCTCCAATTGTTTACAAGATCATAAAGCAACATTGAAGATTAATCGCAGAGTAATTGCCTGTCATTTTTACTATAGGAAGTGCCACAGGCATGTGAAAAATCAAAAGACAAATAAGTGAAGTGCAAACAGAATCTAACCTTAAATGTGAAATATGTTTTTGAACAGATTATCACAGCAGAGCTAAAGAGCATCAGAGCACTTTTGCATAACAGCAGACCACTTTCTTGGTCTATGTGGAAGAAGAAAAATATGGCATTTTTTCTGGAATTACTGGCTTCTTTGAGTAATAGAAACTTCAAGTAATATTATCTTAATGTATAAGAAGTACAACTTAAAAAAGAAATTACATGCATGTGTAAATAGTTAAAAAATATATAATTTTTTGCACAAAATACATAAAGAATGTAGCTAAAATTAGCAAGTTATACTTATAGATTGAAAACATGTTTGTGTCTCCACCTTCAGTCTTGTAAAGGAGCAAACATCATTGGTATTTCCCTCATCTTAGCACTGTAGGGGGATGTAGATAACCTTATAAATGCTCTGAAACCCAATTTTTTTTTAGTCACATTGTAAGCTATTTTATAATAGTATTTTAAACCCCTTAAACCATCCGTTGCACCTTTTCTGCTTCCTTTCCTTTCCCTTTCCTTATAGCTAAATATGAAAACAGGTATTTGCTTTTAAACGGCAGTTTGAGAAACTGACAATTTCTTTCACACAACCAACCTTTGTGCAATTTGGAGGCTTTTTCCAGGAGCCTATTTTGATATCTCTGTATGCAAAGGGTTTGAGTGCAGACTGCTCATATCAGCTGCAATATTCTTTGAGAAGCAGGGAGAGCAATGGTTGGATGCAATGCTCATAGCAGCTGCAGCACCAAAGGCATTACAGCAAAATATTTGGCAAGTTTCCAGCCCAGGATGGATGTCATGAGGTTGTCATGGCCTTATGTAGCCTTGGCATAAGGCCAGGGTGAATGGTCCTTGTTCAAATTCTCTGATGACCAAGACACAGTGGTGCCTGACAGCCATAGATAAGCCACCACTGTCACTACTAGGCTTCTCTGTGGCTCCTGCCAGCCCACCACAGTAATGAACAATCTCACCATGAAAGGTTCAACACGCTCAAAACAGCTGTGCAACTTTGATGCTCAAATATGCATAGTAGGAACTGGGTTGCATTTTCTAGGCCTCCAAAGCCACTTCTCCAAGAACATGTAAAGAGTAAAGATCACCATTTTTTATCTTATTATTTAGTTTGGGGTATTGTGAAAGATATTTAAATTGACTAATGTATTTGTGAGTTGGTAACGTATTTGCTCCCAACGTTATGCTAACTTCTGTTCTCCTGAGTTTTAACAACACTGCCAGTTTTTCCTCTGTTCATTCAGAATTCATTGCCTAATTAAGGTTTGCCTTAGGCCCCATTTGGAAATAAATTGCATAGTAAATAAGGGTGAAAAGTAACTTTTGTGTATTTTGAATGTTAAAGGGGCAGTATTATGTATTTTCCAGGTGCATAGTGTCATTTTATACCACAATCAAGTTACTATGTTACCTTCAATTGTTATGAAAATGCTGTACATCAAATGTAATACTTTGAAATTCGGCATCTGTCTTTTTAAGAAGCTCCTTCTCTTTACAACACTCCACAAGTCATGACAACAATGTTTCTCCATTATCCCTTTAACATCTTTCTTGAGAACATTCTTGAGATATAGTTACTATGATAAGCTCAGCAGATGTATAGTTTCACCAGGTGTTTGCTAACTGCTGCTGCTGCTAGTCTGAGGAGCTGAGTGGGGAAGTGGTGGTCTGTGAGTTGGAAGCTCAGCTTGGAGTATCCAAGCTGCGTGGCAAAGGCAATGCTCGGTGAGAGCAAGCGTTTAGGGACCCTGCCAAGGGAGGATAAAGGATTCCTCAAACACTAAAGGAAGAATCAAAGTCACACTCCAGGTGTGTTTTTGATGAAGGAGCAACATAAAAGCATGATGTAAAGTTGAAAATATCTATTTTATATAATACTCCCTCTTTAAACTTTATTAGTTCTTTCAAAAACTGGCAGTCCTAGTCTTCATTCTTATAATCTAATACTAGTGATGAAAAGATGATTGGATGCTCAATTAGACATTTGTAGGGCAGCAAGTTTGTGGAGGTGGGCATGTGTGTGTATGTGTGTGGTGATGTGATATTTCCAGCAGAGGAATGGAAAGTTTTGGGGAGAGGATATGGGGGTCATGTGACCAGCTTTGTAATCCTTTATTATCTGGCAGGAGTGTTCCTCCTAATCCCTTCATCTCCAAAATGAGAGACAAAAAGACAAGAGAATTTAAAAAAGTTACAAAATTGGGTAAGAGAGCAATAAAAAAGAAAGTGCTATTGTAGAATCCTGCTACTTTATAAAAATAAATAAAAACAGCAAAAGGAATGTACAAGAAAAGATAAAAATGAAAGACTGATGGTATATTTACAGCTGATTTTGAACAAAACAGATGAAAACCAGAGAATATAAAAGGATAGAAAATGAATTTTTCGTATTATATGAGATCTTTTTTTTTCTTCCTGGGTAGGAAGAACAAAAAAAAAGTATAAAAAAGGAGCTGATGGGGAGTCACAATACCAAGAACTTAAAGACAGGACAAAGTGACCTTACAGACAACCGGCTGCTTTAATACTCAAGTGTCAGGCTGACTTCGGGGGAAAATGTTTCAGTGACTTTCATCAGCAGGAGTGATCTCCCATAATAGCGAAAAAGAGACATTCAGAGTCAAACTGCACCTTAAATAAAAGGGTTGCTCTGACTTTTTATTGTGGCTGTTCACATGTGAGCATGTGGTCTGAATTCAAGTGTGGAGGAAGCAAACGCTGCTACAATTTCATTTTGCTGGACCTGACCCGACATAAATTTCAAGTCTCTGAAAGCGTGAGAAACGTGATAAACAGAAGAAGAAACAAGAAAAATCATTCCATAATTTTAAAGAGCTTTTCAAATAAATGAAAAGCTCTTTAAAGAAAAGTTGTAGGGCAGTGTGCTTTGAGGACACATCGCAAAGCATAACACTAGTGGACTGCGTTTTGCGATAGACCAACTGGAAGTAGTGCAGAGCTGGTCAGCAAAAATTAAATGTTACATGATGACAGTAAGACACAACAGGAAACCTACCTAAATTGCATGCCATCCATCTAAACCAATTGTCTTAAACTCCAGTCATCAAGGACTAGATGTGTCCCCTGTCTTACACACTTGAATTAAATGACTAAACCAGTGGAGTCCAAAGTCGGTCCTCGAGGGCCGCCATCCTGCATGTTTTAGTTCTCTCCTGTGGTCGTAACAGCCTCCTCAATGTTCTTCTTAGGCCTTCTAATGAGCCATCATTGGATCCAGGTGCGTTAAACCTGGGAGAGAACTAAAACATGCAGGATGCCGGCCCTCGAGGACCGACTTTGGGCACCACTAAGCTCTTACTAGCATGCAGTCGAGCTCTACAGAACTCTGCAAATGAGCTAATATTGGAGCCAGGTGTCCAGAAGCAGACACCTAATAGTTGCAGGACACTGGCCCTTGAGGACTAAATTAACATACTGGTCAAGGAGAGTGGGTCACAATTTAGTAGAAGATGAAGGGAACACAATACATGACAATTATGGAAGAAAACATTTAAAAGGCTGCAAAAAACATTAGGCACATTGGCAGGCCAGCAAATCTATTCAGTCAATATTAACTAAATTAATGTTTAAGAATAGCTCTCTCAAAATGTAGACCCAAAGTGGCAAGACTTTAAAAATTACAGTTCAAACATGCTTTCCATACTTCCCTGCTGCTCTATTTTTGGCAAATGCTTTCTTTACAAAATGATCACTCAGGGCGGATAAACTAAAATCCATGAAACCTTTTAGAATTTTACTTGCCAAAAAATGCAGAAAACATGGTTTCTTTTCTTTTCATGTTGTGTGGGTCTATCACATAACATCATAATAAAACATGCTGTAGTTTGTGGTTGCAACATCACAAAACGTGAAAAAGTAAAAAAAAAAATCTTTGAAGCATTCCAGCACTGACCTAATGAGGAACGTTGAGAAGGACAGGCGGACAGGGTATCCGTAACGTATCATGCGCACCATGTCAAGCACTCCGATGTACTGCAGTTGGGTAGAGACGTGGAAGCTATCAAAGCTGGCTGGTTGACCGCTAGAGTTGGGGCGCACACACTCTACAAAGTGGGGAGTGCAAGTCTGCAGTTTACTCATAATCTCTGACAGTGAGTTCTGAAAAAGGAAAGAAGAGGAAGTTGATTTAACACAAAATTTCATATAATGGGACTAAGGATTCTCTGATCTCTTTGGGTACTCCGGCTTCCTCCCACAGCCCAAAGACATGATGTCTATAAATTCTCCCTGGCTATGAGTGTGTGTGTGGGGGTGGGTGTGAGTGTGCATGGTGGGGTGTCCTGTCTGTCTGTCTCTGTGTTGCCCAGTGACAGACGGACGACCTGTCCAGGGTGTACCCCTACTCTCGCCCGAAATGTCTCGGTAGAGATAGGCACCAGCACCCATCCCGACCTCACTAGGGGCAAAGGTGTAAGAAAATGGATGGATGGATTCTCTGATGTGTTTTGATTCACTTATATTGAGCAACACCACATTGTGGGAGAGACAACATTGTCTGATTTTTGGGTGTACATCTTGCCTCTGAAGGAAGCAAAAGAACAAAGCAACAACAATAACTCCCTGTTCCTTCCAAAGGTGAGAAAAAGGAGCTTTTCTTCAAATCCTCATCTTCAAGATGATGCATCTAAGATCACAGGCATATGCGTGTAAACACTTACTGTAGTTTGCTACACTTCACAATGACATCACCCAGGAACTTCAGGTACAATACCCAGCACCTCACCCCTCATCTTTAAAAGCCACATTGCTCCTCAGAAACACACCCACACACACACACACGTGGAAACACATGCCCACAGAACACAGTGGCTGTTGTTCATTGTTCATTCATTCATGCAGAGGGCTTCATGTTTGGCTTGGTACAGCATCATTTTTCAGCCCACTCTCTCCTTCCCTGCCATTCCCGGAGGGAACTCGTCGACCGCAGGTCCACAACTCTGATTGTGCAACACAGTGGTTTCATTCAGACCAAAGGCACTGCTTCTCTGAGCCACGTCTCAGCCTCCTTGCGTCACCAGCACAGACAGAGCTGCTTGCTGCAAACTGAATATTATTGTTGCTTTACAAAAAAGTTATGAGCACCCTATACTTAGGGCTGCATTGTTGCAAAGGTTGGAAGTACTATTGTGACGAATGCACTGACGTGAAATAGTCTCTGAATTAAATCTCAGTTTGGTAACAAACAACAGGCTTGTAATGATTAAAAATTTGATCCAGATGCTTGCTGCTAACTGGAAATACATTTGGTGAAATTAACATGTTGAGGAAGGTGCAGATAGCAGATTTAAGTTGTCACAAACAAACAGGAGTTTCTCGTACCCTTAGCTGGACAGCCGCTGTGATTGGCCCACAACGCTCAAGTCGTTGGAGGAAAGAACTTGAACCTTTTTTCTTCAGGATCTGTAGGTACAATGAAATAAGAAAAAATGTATATCTGAAAGAGTTAAGCCTCAAGAGGATACAGAAGATCACAGAAGGGTTTCAGCAAACATTAAAATACTTTCCCATTTAAATGTTTGATCTAAAGAAAATAGTTTATCAAGCTATTAAAGGCATTTGTTCCTAGATTAAATTGTCTCTGTACTTGCTTTTGTAAACATCTCCGGCCAGATGTTTTCAAATATCCATAATAGCCATGAATGTAATATTTATTTTTGGCATCTAGATGATGAATTTGAATTATTGTTTTCTTTTCAGCTTGGAATAGATGAACAACACAAACCATCGAATTCAGAAAACAAGAGCTGGATGCACAAATTGAAAGTTTTTTGTGGATTTTCTCCAAACTACATGGAGAGTTAAAATTAGTCATCTACGCAATTACGTTATGTACTCATTAATGTTTGTACCTTAGACTCAGTTGGCTGTTTTACCAGCTTATCAATCTCAAACGATCACTAAAACCCATTTTGGAACAGAAAAAAATTGCTAACATTAATTACACTTATGGAACGCCTTTTATAAACACATTTTTAATATTAAGATCTATGCTAGGAAATAAACCTATTTAAATTAACTCCACTAATTCTCCCAAGAAAAATGGGAGAATTAGTGGAGGCTTCACAATATAAAAAGGTTGTTGTTCTATGCAGCTTACTAAAGTAACTTTTAACTAAATATTGATGAGTATGAACGGATATGCTTGAGACTCCGTGGTCATGTACATATTAGCAAAAAGTCATAATAAACAAATTTTTATATCAAGTTTATGTTTTTGAGAAGTTATTGTAGTGCTGCATAGACATTGCTCCCCTTGGAAATTCAAAACTTGTTATTAGCCATGTGTGTGTTTGTTGATATCTGAGCTGAACTATATATATTGTTGTATATTGGTATTATACACATTAGCACAGCAACATTTAAGGCTGGTAGGATAGGTCAAGGGGGCAAAATGGGTCTTATATAACCATTTGATCTAGATAGATAATAAGCCACAGAGGCAGTAGACAGGACTCCTGGAGGTTACACAACCTGACAGCCTTTTCACTCACATTATGCACACAACTGCTCTGTTTCCAAAGATACTGGCACCCATAAATATAGCACCAAGCAAAAAAATATATAGCTGGTTAGCACAGATATTTATTTTATGTCTTTTGTTTAATGTCTTGAAACGTCTACAGACGCCTAAACCCATACTTTATCTCTGTATGAATTCTTGGGAAAGGGTTTTATCTCATGAATTCCTGTGGATATACACACACACACGCACGCACACCCACACACACAAAATCCAATTCCCAGAGGTTTATATTTAGACGTGGGGTGGGAACTAGCTTAAATTAGACAAGATTCTTACCAAAAATACTATCCCTGTTTTTTTCCATTGATTATCAGTTGCTTGCTGAAAAAAAAAGCTGCTGCCTGTTTGATGTGAAATACGGCCCCTGTTAACACATTTCTGACTAAAACCTGCCGCCATAAAATCTGAAGGATGCTTTTGTATGTGTTGAAGTTGGAATGAGGTACTGCAGCCTGCAGCTCTACACTATGAACAACATTACCTTGGTAAGATCATGGTACCTCCGAGGCTGCTGGGGAATATAAGTGGCATTGACAGAGGAGGTTGATGGCATCCTCTGGAGCATCAAGGCCACTTTAGTCCCTCTCAGGCCAATGCGACCCTGGGCAGCTGGCACCAGAGAACCAGTCTGAGTCAGCTTGGACTGGAAGAGTTGCTGCAGTAACACGCTCTCACTGGCTGCAGGGCACAAAGCAATATATAGGAAAAATCAGTGCAGAATAAGCAACAGCATTGGTTGAGAAAGGAGGTGGGGAAGAACAAGAAGTGGGGAGGGGTGAGAAAAACATATGAAAGGATTTAACAACGGAAAAAAAGAGGGACAAAAGGTGGAGTGATAGTAAAGTTCGCATGTAAACAATCCGTAAGACGACAAAGTGGGTGGAGTGTGTCATTCTGCAACACATGGAGCACTTTACAACAATGAGCTCATTTAGAGAGCTAAACAACATGTGTGTGAATGTAGGAAGAGAGGCTCTCATCTGAAAGGTTCATGGGAAAAAGATGGAAAAAAGAAAGTGGTAGAGTGGTGAATTATTGCAGGTAACACCAGAACCACCTCACTAAGGTAGAAAGAAAGTACTTCCTTTTAAACATGTAGTATTTTACATTCATTATACATATGTAGGTTTTGATTTGGGTCTAGTTTAATGTAATTTTTTATAAGCATCTGCAGTTTTATTATAATAAATACCAACATGGTGAAATTGGGTATTTGGTTGGTAACACATTTAAATAATTGTATAAACAAGTTGATGTAGCTATATGTTTAATATGTTAGAAACTGAGCATGGTTGTATTTTTCTATTACCATGCATAAAGAAATCAGTCAATCAAACAAATGTTATTTACAGCAATACCTCAGCAATTTTTGAGGTCAAAGTTATTCATATCCCTACAGATTTAGATTGGACGGCTTAATCTTTTAATTTTTCTGAGTTTAAGGGACAAAAGCAGGTCTCCCAACCTCAATATGTTGAAAATCATTACCAAAGAGAATGAGAATATTTAGAAGAGAGATTTTTGGGGCAGGTTAGTGCATAGCCAGGTAGGGGTTTACAGCTAAGCAGCAGGATTTTACATGTCATTCTAAACTGTAGAGGCAGCCAGTGTATGAAAAGCAAGGTAGGAACAATGTGATCTGTCTTTGCTGAACAAGTCAGTACTCTCGCAGAAGAGTTTTGAACAAGCTACAAGGTATTTACTGAGATGACTGGATAGCCCCATGATGTCTAATTACAATAATCTAGTCTAAAGGTGAAGGCAGAGGCATGGAGCAGTTTCTTAGAATACCTCAAAGAAAGAATTGTTTCTATTTCTGAACTATTATATAGGTAACAGTGAGCTACTCTGGGGACTTAGCTGAGAGGAAAACTGAAAGGCAGATTCAGCTCAAGTATGATTCAAAGGTTTTCAGAAAATGAATTGGGAGCTAATGTAATGGTACGCAAAGCAATCACCCAAAACAGGGAATTTCTAATATTTTAGAGTCTTTTATTAAAAAATATGTCTGGCTTAAATGCAAAAGAATTACAGTTTGGCCAACTCTTTTACATTCCTGATGATAATTGCATAGAAAAGGCAAAGTTTCAAAACCAAAGTGGTCCTCGCCCACAGACTGGTGGGATGAAACACAACTTATTTAAGGACTTCATTCTTTAAAAACGATCAGTGCAACAAATCAAATTGGAAATTACTGACGTCTCAATTTTTTTTGTAGTGTAAACAGACAAAGAGCTCTGATTTCAGCAGAAAATTGAAGTTGCTGTTTTCAAAAAGACGAAACACAAATAATATGTTATACTGTAGATATGCTCATAACTTGGAACATGGCACATAATAACCAACATTACAAGTGCATTATTAAAGGAAAAAATAAAAATGATTAGACTGTTTATAATGCATTTCTCCTTTGATATGTATCTGGTCACATCTAAAGTTTTGTTTGATAAATTTTATATTTTTTTTAGTTTTTTTTTTTACTTTTTTCTTTTGCTACTATGACTGAATACATAAATTTGATGTTAAATATTAAAATATAAAGGAGTTATTAAGGAAAAGAAGGAAAAACATGGAATAAAAATGTTATAACTAACCTAACTATCAGAAGATTGAGATTGAAATTTTTAGAAAGAGAACTACAGGAATTAAATTCAGCAAGCTTAGAAGCCAAAAAGCTTTTATTAGATGAAGTGTACTCTTAATGTATTAAAATACATTTGCTGGTTAGCTGCACAGTTGCACAGTTAGTAGAACTGAATTAAATTTGCATGTTCACCCTGTGAGTGTGTGGGTACTCTCTGGATAATCTGGCTTCTGCCCACAGTCCAACAAACATTATCGTTAGGTTAACTGATCTCTAAATTGTCCTTAAATTTTAGTTTGTGCATGTATGGTTCTTTGTCTTGTGTGTCTCCATGATTTACTAGTGACTTGTATAGGGTGCACCCTGTCACCCAATGACTACTTGAGATAAGCACCAATCCGCCCTACAAGTATTAGCAGCCAGGTTTAGACAATGAACAAAGTCAGCATCCTTTTAATGCTGGAGGTCCTTTAAAAACCAGGACTATGTGGACTGCAACATACTGTGAACAAAATAAATTCTTTCAAATTCAAGAAAAACTGAATTTATTTTTAAGGCTAATCGACTTGGCCTTGACATTCTTTTTATGTTTTACTCGGAAAGGAAAGTATTTTGTTTATGGATAACAGGAGCTCTTTATCCTTGAAAAGATTTACTCTGAACTTGTCCTCTAGATCCAGGATTGACCTCTCTACGATCTCATGATCTACTCTTGATCCTGTTAAAGGTGCCTCGCATTGTGTTGCACCAGATCACGTATACTTCTAAGGTCAGTTCACCAATGCGAAGAAGAATAAAACATTAATGCATAGAACATCATAAGGAAGCACAGATACACACCCCAGTCTTTGTTCTCAAGGGCAGTCCAAGTTTATGGCTGTATGTGGATGAAAGGCAGCGTTGCATTGACTTGTCAGACAGAGGAATACCAGCCAAGCATGAGTGAAGGGCTAGCCTTTAGAAGATTAGCCTCATCATGGAAATTATAGCAATTAGGTTGCTGGACGCAAGACTAAGCTGGCAGTCACACAACGGCTGCCTGTGTCCTGCGAGCCACAACACCCGACATCTGGCAGCTTATTTAGACAATATACACAGACGGTGTCTGCTGCATATGGGCTAAAGCACACACATAGAAATATAACTACACAAAGACAAGGGCTGGGTTTGTGTTCTGCAATTTTAAACATGAGTGCATCTTTGTGTTCACTTAAGCTCTGACGCCACATTGTGCTCATATGCATATTATGTATTGGGTACTTACTTTTCATTGTAAGCAGGAGATTCTGAGGGAAGGAGTCCTTGTTTTTGGTCAGAGATCCAGTGAGGTCATATGAAATCTATCAGGAAAAACAAACCGCACAATGACATTTTTTAATATTATAAAACTTTTTGCAACATAAAAAGACATGCAACATTTTTTACACTTTATTTATTGTATTGTATTTTATTTTATTTGATTTAATTTCATTTTATGGTACTAGTTGCCTTTGTTCACGGTCACCTGACAGAAAATGGGAAAGAGAGAAGTGGGAAGAGAATAAGCTTTTTAAAGAGACAGAACACAATATCAATGCGTCAGATATGGCATAAACAATACATTTTAAGTTATTTTTGGTATACAGAAAGAATTTTCATAGCAATATTAGGTAACATAGCTACTTGATTGTGATATCAAATGGCACAATGTTCTTGAAAAGTAAATAATAATCCCCTTTAATAAACAAACACTTTATACAAAGGATCTTGTGTGAGTGGATCTATTTTCTTCTAAGGTAAAACCTGATGTCAGTTCCTCTCTTGACATTGATAACTTATTATTTCAGGTTTCTCATAGCATAAGATATCCAACAGAATGGACCTGGGATTTCCTCAGTGAAATTTAATGGGATCACAATTAAAATTGCTGCTGTTTACAACAGATTTGAATTTCGGATCTGAAAGTGCTTGCTTACAGAGTCAGTCTCCATATTATTGTTTCTCTTCTTGAACTCGTATTCTCGCCATTTTCTTTTTTTGATGTATGCTTGGTGCCACCCTTTGATGTTAAAATGTACCCCACACAGACCTCTTGGTGAAGACGACAGCAGAGACGACTGGCAATGAATTCCCCAGTAGGGATTTTTATCTGCCACAATGTTTCCTAGCAACCACATCAAGAAGCTGGATTTTTCTTCTATTTTTCTCATTTTAATAAACTTTATCTAAAGTGTCTATTTTAGAAAGTGAATATTTTTTAGCCATATCATTGTCACCACCAGACTATTATTAGATCCGATATTTTCCAGCTAAACAGGTTTATAGAACCTGTCCTTTGAGTAATTCCCCCATTGTTCTCAAAGACAAATATTGTTTTATTGTTGTATGTACTGGCTAAAGTTAGAAGACAAATGTAAATGACAGGTTTTCTGAGCTGAACTCAAAGTTAAGCAGACCTATCAGTGGCCATAATGACACTACGACTGACTGGTGTGGACATTTTTCATTAAAACAAACAGACCTGTCCTGCATAGTGGCTGACAGTGAAGGCCGGGCCATGGTCTTTGGGAGGGGGGTTGCCGTTGCCATCCTTGGTGGTGAGTGAAAGCCCACAAATTGCACTGGAGTCCAGCTGGGCGGACAGCCTCTTGTAAAGGGTTTGCTCTGCAGGCCGTAAGCTCTGACTCTCTTCATCCAGCACACACAGCAGTCCCTGAGGCCTCTGGAGTAGGAACAAACATATGCTCTCGTTATTTATGTTGGTCATATTTACAAAGCCCATTTGATTCTAGTAATGCATTATTCCTTGTGACATTTCTATTGATCCCTGTAGAAAAGAGTCCCCCTCACCCCCTCCGACACAAATCAGATTCAGTGCCACTCTTTGTTTCAGTGTCCTTGTGGGTCGATGTGGATATCAATATAAATAGCCAGAAATTAACCTGGGGTGTGCCTGTTATATGGTAGTTCATTTTTAGAAGTTTTTCCAAATAAACCATATTAAAAGAAAGTATTACATTTTTGAAACCTGGCAGGGAAACGTCACTTTCTGTGGTTATGAAACACTGCATTTGAACATGTGACTTTGAGTTTTGAGGTCTTGCGTCACGTGAAGGGGGACCAAACTGGAGCAGACTGGTCAAAACCAGATGAAAATACAACCTGAAGGAAGAAGTCCAGCACGCCGACGTGGCTGTTGCCAGAGAAGGGGATCTCCATGGTGATGCCCTCCTGCAGACACTCAGCCTGCTCCTGCTGGAAGAGCACCTCAGAGACGTACAGCCTCAGCCGTTGGTTGATCATGTTCACGCACAGCTGGAATGCACACAGAGAACACGGTAAACACGTCTCTCAGCCCACGCAGTGTAGTTCCTCAGAGACAGGCTGCTCAGTGTTTTGAAAGCAAACAAAGGAACAAATACAACCTCAAACATAACCTGCTGTGGCAGTCAATGGGCCAGAAGTAAAGTGACTACTCATGTAACACAGCCAATGTGAAATTAGCCATTAAAGGGGCCACAATGTGGATTGCGAACACACTAAGGAGCCTTCCTGTCAGCTGTTCCACCATTTCAAAGACAAAGTGAGCTGCTGAAATCTTTCCTGTGGAAAGAACAACTTGTGTGTCACGTTACTGCAGTGTATATAGCTTAAGCTTTTTCACAAAGTTTTATTGTGTATAATTTAATTGTGATCAGACAAGTCAATGCTGTAACAAATGGGGAAGGAAACACCAAACCATTTTTTAGGTTTCAAAAGATTAGCTTTGTATGGGATTTTCTTCTTTGTGCCAATTATAAATTATTATTTTAATTCCTTTTTGAGAATTAAAGTTGTTGAAGGAACACATCTTTACCAGGAGCCACTCTGAATACTTGTTTTCAACTATATATTAAACATAGAGCATTGCAGTCTGAAGATGAGCTCATAAAACTTTACTGCAACTGAGAAATGTTTTCCTTTCCATTGAGAGGACTAATGCCTTCATTTTCTGCAGTCATTTTCGTGTTTAAACATGCAAATAAAAACATGAGCCATTACTGAAAACCGATTGTCTCTGTTTTATTATTTTATAATAAGTACATTAAGAGATACATGCAGGTACAGAGTAAGTGGTGTTTGGAAATGCAATGCTTTGGCAAAAATATGCTTCTGACATGTAGTGCATTGGGAAATAACTATTATCAACAGGTTTAACAGATCACGTTCTAAAATTACAGGTGACGCATTGGTAGAAAAATAGAACATAATGACATAGTCGTTAGTTTTATTTTTGAATGAACTGAGTTACATGTTGATATGAAACAAATTTATGGGGGGAAATAGCAACAACCACACTAAACTATAGTTCACAGGGGTTTTATTACAAGTATGACCAACTTGGTAAATACTAAGGTTTCCAATTACCATTCTACTGGAAGACATTTTATGACAGCAGTAGCCAATTAAATTAAATTAAATTGACATATATAGGCTTGGTGTTTTTTTTCCCTTATAAATGTAGGTCTTATATGTTGGGATCTGTTTGTTTGGTTAGAGGGGCATGTTTTTAATATGCCCTCTGTTTTCACTCAACAGCAACAACATTTAAATTATACAGAAAGTCCCATGAAGTTAAATTCCAAATGATAAAGTTGGACAATTCTCACCAATCTTAACTACAAATACCAACAGGGCTACTGAATGTTGAAATAAATTCTGTCATTTATTTCTGCTTCTGAGGACCTGTATCTGAAACTAAAAACACAGAATGCAAAGAAAAGCATTCTTAGTTAAAGTATTTCATTATTTGTTAGAGCAAATAGAGATAGCTTGTCACTGCACACAGTAGTAATCCACATTACCCACCAAATATCTGGCTAGTAACTGGAACACAGTTAAATTTGGTTTCAGGTCATTCCCAGATTTACATTCTGATCTCAGAGGAATGCTATTAAGTTTGCGATTGTTCTTGGTGCTCGATTTGTACTGCACTTATGTTTTTGCAGTTTATTTAAAGCAAAAATCAATTTGCTTTAACAACTCCTTTTCCGGATGTTAACTAGGTTGCGACAGTACAATCGTTTGAGAACTCTGGGTCTAAAAGACACTTTTGACAAGCTAATGTTTTTTATTCACCTCTCAGAATCATGTAACACTGCAACCACGTTGCCATGACCCAAATTTTGGGGTTCCTTCGTCATACTCTGAGGAGTAGGTACAACGTTTCTTGGAGCAGAAGGTCATAGTTGTGTTTTTGTTTTCTTTCTGCTTGTCTATTGTTTATCTCTCAGTGAGTCTAGCCCATTAAAAGCTTAGTCTCAGCAGGTGGTTGATTGAGTTAGCTCATTAGCAAAGTGCTGAGCAGGTACAACACAGACCGACAAACAGTTCTAATTAACAAGATCTAATAACTCTGATCATGCCACACATGGGTTCTGTGTTTGTGAGTTTCTGTTTGCGTGTATATGAGTGTATAAACATGTCAGAGCTTGTATGTCATTTATGTGCCATATCTACAGTAAATGAGCCTTGTGTTTGTTGATCCAAACGTTGCTCCTCCCTTTTTCTCCTCTGCAAGTGTCTCATAATGTGCGGTGGTATGAAGAGGTGGATCTGAATTAAGAGTTTTAAACTGCTACAGATAATTTCTCTTAACTTCATTGCTTTTGTCTGTCTCCCATATACTTCAGTTAATCTGACAATTTCTTAAACCTGAAATAAATGGTTGTGCAAACCCCTGTTATGTTTCTTCTCATAACTTAACTATATAACCTCAACAGAACCTCTGTGGAATGTGACTTAGTTTATTAGACATTTTTCCGAAAAACCTAGTGAGATCAATGCTCTCATATTGCATTTGGTGTTCTTCCACATAGAACACAAAATAGTGCCATTTAATAATGCATTGTTTTATCACATACATAACACCCTCACTTCCGCTTCGATTGGAGGACATCCAGATAAGGAAAGCCACTTATCCTACTGCCACAAAGACAAAAACACCACTGGCACAGGAGGGTTCAGAAGCGAAGACAAACACTGACTGCCTTTGGTAAAAGCTGGAAGAAACAGGCTGCTCCACAGGGGGTGGAGGAGAGTGAGCTTTGAATACAAGCAATAAGCACTTAGACGGTTGAGATTTATGAACTACAGTCACACACAAACACAATAGGTAAAACTTCTTATTCAGAGTAAGCCAAAAAAATAACCTACACAAAACTATATAGGATGTCCTAATGGACAGAATTTTTTCAAGAATATTCAAGATAAGGAAATAGGTTGGGAATGTCAGGTAGTTTAAATAGTAAAAAATGTGTTAGTAATTTGCCAACGGGGTTCTTCAAAGGCTAACAGAATAATGTGCAGCATGTGATAAGTCGGGTTCTTTATCATCCATCCAACTGAGTTTCAACAGGATCAGTCATCCTGCGTTTTGAAGCTTCTGATCTGGCAACCCTATGCTCAAGAACTCTATCTGACAGTATCTGAAAACAAAGTTCAAGTTGCATTTTGAGGACCTGACAGTCTATCCCTGTTGTTGTCGGCATGTTGGCTCATCCCACAAAATCAGAGAGCCGCTGTCCAGATTCACCAGAGCACTGTACTGAATATCGAGGGAGAGCCGCCTGGAGCCTGGTTGTAGTTACAAAATCTAACAGATGCTGAGAGGAAGGATCTGCGATAAAGCTCCCTTGTACACCTTTGATGCAGTAGTTTGTCACAGAAGCAGCTCTCTAGTTCAGCTTCAAGCATGACCAGGGAAACTTTGGTGTCTCTTGGTGAACAACTCAGATAAAGCTTGGGAGAAAGTGTTGCAGTAGGACAATTCAAATTTGGTCAGTTCTGAGTCCTAAGTCAGGGATCCTGACTTAGGACCCATGTTCTGTTTTTCTGCACCAAAAAAAGAAAAATTACCATAAAATGTAAAGACTGAACTTTTATTTGTAAAGGAGCAGACCTAGGAAATCAGTAGGGGATCAAATACTTATGTATCCCCCTTTACGTCTTCTTTTTTATAATTCTTAAAGAGCAAATAGAATAGGATTAAATTGATATCTGCAGTTTAAAGCTTTGAAATTGCCCAGATAACTGGGATCTTTTTATATCTGAAATAAATAAACTGCACTACTCATGTTTTATGTTGTACTATAGCATTCTTTGTAATGCTATAGTATTTTTTTATTTATTTTGGAGGTATTTATACTTTTTCTTACAAAGTACAAAAACAAAATTTGGCATGGAGAGAAAATATAAAGCAAACTTATGTTTAGCATCACCTTAAATTGAGAACTTATTAAGCTGCTTTATCCTTCTTTAACCTTTAAATTCAGGGAAATGTTTGTTAAATTATGTTGTGGTTTGCTATGGTCACTGAAACTGTGTTTTTGTAAAAAGTAATTGTGTTTTTTGTTTTACTGTTATGTGTTGGTTCTTTGACAAAATATTTTTCTAAAAAGGGTTTCTGTCTTCTAACTCATGCTGAGAGCGAGAGAGAGAGCAAGAGAGAAGGAGGGAGAATACAGCCTACATGTAGCACACAGTCAGTCATTGTGGCCGTCATCAGTTCATTTGAGGACAGTTGAAAATCACGCCACAGTCAGCCACAGACCTCAGCTCATTCATTACAATTACACATGAAAAAATTCCAGCCTTAAACAGATAAGAGCTCCAACTATTTCAACAATTTGACTAAAATTACAAGATCACAAATCAGTCTTCAGCTCAGAAAAGCCAAAGGTGTTCTATTTAAGGCAAGAGTTACACATTATTAATGTTTGAATTGCGAAAATTTAATAGGGACAACCAGGTCTCACCTGTTCAAATTCATTTCTTTGAAATTCTTCAAACCCAAACATGTCCAAGATTCCAATTTCCATGGCAGGATCCCTGGAAGTAATAAATCGAGCAAAAAACACACAAAGCATATTCATTAAAGCAGTGAATTTAATTTCCAGGATCAGTATGAGTCTGGCGTGATGCTACACCAGCAGTAAAGCCTGTGGGGGTGTATATGCAGCAACATCTGACAAAAAGGGAGTGCCATGAATGTGTGGTTGACAAATTTATTATATTTAGTGGTATGTGCGCAAACAAGGCAAAGCACAAACACATTCCAGAAGATGCACTGTGGGTTTTCTGTCAGGGTGTGATAACGCTCAACAACATTAACACCAAGGATCCCATGACCTCCACCTTGTGCTGTCTTGTTTTGGAGTGTGTTTTTGTAAGACCTCCAAGAATTATGGACCTTGAGTGTGTCTGTTAAATTTCTTCTCGGATTTCATGGTGCATTCGTAAAGTATGACGAATGTTCATTCAACAATGAAGCCTACAGTACTTCAGCCTTGGAAATGTGACTATTTGTTTGCAATGACAGCTATATATGTCAGTGATAGGAATTTAGACACAAGGGAGCCAATAGCCTGGGATTTTTTTTCTCTTTGTGATTGTGAGTAAAAACACACATAACACATACCCAGTGCTGTCATCCTGTCCTTGAAGGTAGTCGTTGATGGTGTTGGCCAGATAGTAGAAGAGTCGCCCGTAGATGGATTTAGCAAGATGGTCCCTGTACTGCTCTGCCATCTCTACAGTGTGACGTCTAGTAATCACATCACCTGAAAAAACAAAACAAAACAAAAACCCAGGGTCATAGCACTCTGCAAAAATGCAAGCTCAATTCTAAAAGTGCCAGAAATAAGTAGCTTTCTGCAAATTCCTTTAAATTACCTTTATCAGAAGACATCAACTTATCAAAAGAATGATGTGAAACATAAAAATCAGTTTGTAAAATTTGCAAGTGATGGATTATATAAATGAATCAGTACCCAGTAAAAACTGACTCGTGAGGAGGGAGCTTGCACAACACTGGAAATAATTTTGGAGACTACTTGGTTGCTTTTGAGAGAAAATGATTCAGCTGATAAATCAGACAAACATGAATGTTTGTGATCTAATTTTCTGTTGTGCTTACATCATAACTATGTCAACAGTATTTCACATTAGTATGTTATAAAGTACACTTTGCCTTGCGCATCTAGTTTCAAGGAACAGCAAACAACTGCTACTAAATATTATCTTCTACCTTAGATGTCTTTATGTAAGCAATATAAACATTTTTATTAGGTACTTGACAAAAGGTTAGAAACATTTATTTCACTTAATATCTGAGGTATGCACACCAATTGGTCAGAACATGGTGACTCGCAGTTAATGCGATTAAGCGGGCTCCTCTTTATACAGTATTTTTATACTACATGTATGCACGTTGTGAGTGCATGAAACCGAACTCAAATCCATTGTTTGTGCAAGCTAGCCCAATAAATCTAATTCTAGTAGATTCTCTTAGCATCATTCTGGGTCCTATGTATGTTGTTTTAACACTTACCTTAACATTTTACAGACAAATCAAACTATGCTTCAACTGTTCTCTTACAGCAAATTGTCCATGTCATTGGAAAGACATGAATCATTCACAGAGACCCCACCCAACAATTTATCAATCACTATGATGATCTATCTGTAATGGATATCCTGGGACATTCCAGGACATGTTCAACACCGGTTAGAGGATTTAAGAAGAAAAAAAAAAAGTTTCCTCAGCATAAGAGAGGTTTTTATAGTATTTGTGTTATGATATAAATTCTCTTTAAACATTCATACTAGGGAAGTCCAGATAGAATCCCAAGTAAAAAATCAAAAGCTTAAAACTCCGATAGGTGCTTTTTTTGCCAGTTGTATCCCCATTGAACTAAGTGGGCGTGTTTAGCACAGTCAGTTTCTAAAGCTCATATCCCCTTTTAGTGGCATGGCTTACAAAAATGTATTGCAGGCAATGCAAATTATCTTGTTCATCCAATAAATCCTGGTGTTCCTTATTAATCTAAGTGTTTTCCCATCTTTACTAGGATATTAAAATTGTAAGAGACTGTATTAAGCACTGCAGCTTTCCATTTGTCCATGTCATGCCAACTATTCTGCAAAGGGGGATAAAGAATGTGCAGAGAGCAGCTAAATAACAGATTCACAGTCAAATGAATGCTATGTTTCTGAAGCAGAAGACAACCTTTTCTGAGATTTGTCCAAATACAATTAAATGAGACTGTATTGAAATATCTAACAAGTAAAATTATCAATATGTTCTGTAAAACCAGAGTAGACATGCTCATGTTAGTGTAGAATGTAAGCAAGTTGCTCTTTCAATTAAGTATCAGACTGGAACTATGCATCAGGAAATGTCTATTCCTAAGTGACTCAGCTCAGGATCATGCACAAATTATCCTAATTGGGACATCTGTAATTTATACATTACCAGAAACTGGCAAATTCATACAGTATCACAAATTGGCACTGCACAAGATCAGTAAGGCAGCCAAATCTGTCGGTTCCTTGGCAAAGTTGCAAAAGGCAGTAGTTTCAGATTCTGTGATGAATATTTCAATATTCTCATTTACATTAAAGGTTTTTCTAAACCTAATGAGACACAGTTAGGTCAAAATGATGGCTTATGCAGAAAAAAAGATTACTTTACACACTACAAAGTATCCATATTACTTCCAGGAAACAAGAAGAAACATGTTGGTTAAGCTAATATGCAACTTTGAATCCAAGTCAGCCAGGAGGATATAAATAAGTTTTAGCTTGGATTAACTTAAGCAAGAACACCTGGTTTATCAGAAGGAAGTAGGCAGAGCTCAAACTATAGGAAACAAACTAGGTTAAAGACATATGGTTTCTTCACTAGTCAGGGTATTTCTCTGCAGCAAAATAAAAACCAGTATAAAGCAGTGGTGAAGGTCGTTTGGTCAATACCTTTAATACACTGAACGTCAGAAGTGAGGGCAGTGCTTAAATCATTAGCGGACACCTGCAGCAGTCCAGCAACTGGGACGAGAAAGAGAGACAGATAGAGAAACATCAGACATCAGAGTAAACAACGTGATGAAAACCTGGAAAAATAACAGCATTAAATAATAATGGAGTATCTGAAAGGTAATGCTGATGACCTCCCAGAGCCCATGTGGTCTGATGATGACGTCACGCTGACAGCACAACAAGCTGAACTCTGCCACAGCTGATGCCTGCTCAACTGATGGGAAGAGCTGGCAGGGATTAGTCACCGCTGGACTTGTGAGCAGAATCCATAAACAAGCAGCACAAACAGGTGATGGCAAACCCAGAAACCCTTTCCTGACATCACCAGCCATGACTTCACATCACCCTGACAACGACGGGCTCTTTCCCGCCTGGGCACTGACGTTGTTGTTTACCACTTTGCAAAGGGTCGGGGGTCGCAGGAGCACATGGAATGAGTGCGCAATGAGAAAATAAAGCAGGAAAAAAGGGAAAACTGTGACTTCAACAGAGTGGAGTGTGCCTCAGACTTGCTCTTTCAGACTGTTACTGGTTGCCAAACATGTGACTGTCTAGCTCTTAGCTATTTCTAAATCAGACATTCTAGGGGAAAAGTGACAGATAGGCAATGAGGACAGGATAAAAACGATGTGGGAGCATGATGGGCTCCACCCTCCTCATTTTCAGTAAAAATGTGGCTGTAAAGCCGAGGGCGAAGTTGTGACGGAGGCACTGACCTCTCTCCAGCAGCTGCAGGTCAGAAGGGAAGGCTGAATTAGCATCTGTCAGGGCAGAGAAACGTAGGTCCCCAATATGGAGAACAGCAGAAAGCAGCGTGAACAAAGAGTCAACTTCCTGGATGAGGAAAAAAAATAGAAAGGGAACAAGTATGTAATTAGAAAAAAATCAGGGATAATAAATAAAAAGGAAAGTGAGTAAACTTTACAATTTTATGATGTTTTAGAGTCAGCATTAATATTGAACATATTTATTTAGCAAAAAAAGGTTTGAAAAAATATTGCTACATTTTGAAGATTTTCTTCCTGCACACTACACAAAAAAAAGTTTTTAAACGGTTTTTGATATCATTTTGAACATTATGATTAAAAAAAAAACATCAGAAAAAGTAATTTGTTTTCTAGAAAATAATTAAGACTGTAATAATTTTCTAGTTAATTTTCTAGTGCAGAAGACCAGTTTCCCTCTATTTAAGCATAAAGGCAGAGCTACAAATCATTAAGGTAATTATTGTCTCCAATGTTTTTAAGAAACATTAATGGAGATAGAAACATAAAGAAAAAAAAGCTATCCTAATACATCCAATGTAAAAACTGGTTGTGTTATCCTTGATAGCAACAACTGCTGCGAATTACTTGAGATAACTTACAAAGACTCTTTTACATATTTCAGTGTTGGTGTATTGTTCTTCTTAATAAATGCAGTGGGGGTCTTTTCAAGATGTCCCACATTTGTCTAATAAGTGTATGGAATATTCAGTTGTTTTTTGGGATGGGACTTTGTGTCTAGGGATTTTTTTTGTTCAGCAATGGTTTTGAACTTGGAACATTTGCATGGTTGCTATTTTGCCTCTTTCTTGTTGTTTAATCATAAACACTGACCTAACTGGGGCAAGTAAAACCTCCAGTGCTTAGGTTGTTGTTCTAGTTTCCTTTGAGACATCCTGACTGAGTTATCGATGCACATTTGGAGTAATTTCTCCAGCCACTCCTAGAAAAGTTTTCCATTTTTCCATGTTTTGGGATTTGTAGATAACGTGTACTGCAGTAATTCACTGGATTTGACTGATGTCCCAAAGCTTTGTAAATAGTTTTATAAACTTTTCCAGACTATCAAAAGTTTTTCCGTTTTTTTGTAAATTTTGTCAATGTTAGGGAGTGTTGTGTTGAATTTTAAGACGTTTAAACCTCCTTTATGCTGTTATACAGATTTTTATTGATCGATTTATTTATTTTAAAGGTAAAGCAGTGCCTGGGCATCGCTTGGGTAATTGAACCCAGAACTTTGGTTAATAATTGTTAATTCATAATGTAAACATGGGGTACAATTACATTACATAGAGGAAGGTTGTTTTGGAAAGCTTTTCTTAATGTTATTTGAAAACTGGATTTTTTTTAAATTTTGATATTAAAATTTGTCAGATGATTTGAAACAAAGTGCGGGGACACAAAGAACACGCAAAGCTGCTAAATTTCTTGAAACAGGAACAAAACGAGAAAAACAACAGCTTCATCATGACATGTTGCAATTTGCAAAAACAAGAGTGTCTGCTTTCTCTCTTGCCGCCCTTCTCTCCTGTCACAACGTTCCTCATTCTGTGCCCTTCAACAGAGGACACCTCATGGAAAACCCCACTTTACAGTTGCCTCTGATTCTCTGAGCGGGGGGATGTCTGAGTAGGAGGGTGTGTGCTCGTGAACGTGTGTGAATATGTGTCTGTGTCTGCGCCCTCTCAGGGCAGGATATTGGAGCTGATATCTCAGAGATAAACACGGGCATTAGTCTCTGTCTGACACTCTATACACAGAGCAACTCCCACCTCCCCTTTCCCTTCATGTGCACGGAGAAGATGAAGAGAAAGAGAAAGAGAAAGGGAAAGCAAAGCAAAGCAGTGATATAAGGAGCGTTAATGACGATTGACCCTTGGGTCTGGACTGGGAGTCGTCCGTTGATGAGAGCTTAGACAGAGACCAATGGGTGGTCGATCACTTCCACTAACGCCCCCCCACCCCCTTTTCTCTACCTTGCAGTCTTATCCAGTTGGATGGTAGTGTCCTATAATAACAATACCAGCAGCCCTATTCCTCCATCCCTTATGCCCACATGTATTGACTGCTGCTGGATTAAAAGGTGAGATGATGGTCACCCACTGCTGATAAATGCTAAATGGATATTTAAGAACAGAATCTGAAAGTGGTCTGGGAACACAGAGGTGCACACTAAAGTGAACCACTAGCTGTGTTTCCAGCCCGTGGTTCCTGGTGACAGGAAGATGGAAGGAAGGCACAATTTGAACAGTTTTATTTGCATTTAGAGGCACTTTTCAGATCTGTGCTTAGATGCTTGATTAAGTACTTTATGCATGAGGTGCCTTGAAACCTTGGAGGTTTTGAGTGTCCTCTCATCTGTCAGATTTTAAGTTGTGTTTGATGAATGAATTTATTTCACATAACATACGTCAAAGTTTGCTGTGGTAATGTTTTGTTCCAAAAGCTTAAATTATTTAATTGGACAAACAGAACAAAAGTCCATTTCAATTTGAGCACCCTTATGCCTCGTGGACTAAGAAAAAAAAAAGACAGTGATATCTCGACATCCAAATAAATTAGAATAAAATTAAAAAGCTTTTCAATTTCAGTAGTTCAATTTGAATAGTAAAACTCATACTGCATTTAGATTAATTAAATACAAGGTATTCTATTAACCGGGAAGTAATTTCTTTAATGACTTATAGACCATGGACTTAACAGATGTCAACCAGAAACCCCTCAGACAGGATAGTAAGCCACAAAAGTTGCTAAAAAAGACTTTGTTGTACACCAAGTGCTGTATAGCATGTCAATAGAAAGTTGAGTGGAAGGAAAAAGTGGCTTAGAAAAAGGAGCATATGCAACAGGGAAAGCAGCTGCATTGGAAGGACAGTATATGATACATAGGGATACTTTTCAGTTTTCCAAAGTTTTTGTATTAAAAGGTGAAGGACGGATATAATGATGTTCTATTTTATGGAGGTACAACAGTGAGATACATTTTTCTTCAGGGTGTGTGAATTTAACTGTACACCTACAACATCTGACCAAACAGAACAAGCAGATTGGTGACCTGTTTGTTGAAGCCCAGGGCGCGCAGTGCTTGTTTGACTGCAGCCAGATGCTCCCTGCTCTGGGCAGAAGCCAGGGCAACAGGAGGGCTGTCTCCTGGAGTTGCACCAGTAAGATACCTGGTGACAGGAAGATGGAAGGAAGAAACAATAACACACGCTTCAATCATCAACCTCTAAAATCAAATTTCAATAATTCAATATTTCTATTGCACAACAACATACCTATGAGCCAAGACATTATTGAGATAAAGTGCAGTTTTGTCCTCGGGGGAAAGGCCTTCGGCCATCAGATAGAAGATTCGAAAGTTTTCTTGCTGAGGCGGCAGGTGAACTAGACGGGTCTTTTCCAGCATGTAGGTGTAAATATGGGCTTAAACAGGACACATGGTATTCAAGTCACTACAAAAACCTTACATCACTATTGATAAACAGCTTGAAATTACTACCTTTTTAGTAACTAGGAGATACAATGTTGAAAAAAAAATACAAATTAGGTATTAAATCAAATCATCATGAAGGGATATTATTTAGCTTTTACTGCCTCCTGGTGGTGGCTCAAAGCTAGCAACCTGTTTAAAGCTGTGAACAGGTGTCTATATTCGTAAACTTTTCCACTATAAGTGTGTTGGAATGCAAATTACTTTGATTTAAATCATTTGTGAAACAAACAAAGAAGAAAGTAGCCTGTTATGTGAAATGAAATCAAACTAATACATATTTAAAGTAAAAAAAAAAAATCTGGCTTTCAAAAGTTTGTTTCTTAGCTTTTCTCATCCTAAGACTGAACACTTTGCCCTGCTTTCCAAATTCAGATTAGATGAATTTTCAAGTTTTGTAATAGATCTTCCACTAGATCAGGTCTGGCCTTTGCAAGTAAACCATGTGTAAGTTTCCTTTCCTTTTTCAATTAAACACTATGTGATGGTGGTGTTTCACAGAAAACTGCAATTAAATAACATAACTTAATAAAATTAACAATAATAAATATGAAGAATAAAACATAATTTAAAGAAAGACTTATATAAATCTTCAGAAGAACTAACATGAAGGTATATATAATTAAGAATGAAATTTAACATGACTGGTAAATATCATATCCGAATATGAAAAAAAAGGCACTGAATATATTCATAATTCAGTTTCATTTACAGCCAGATGTGCACACTGCATTACCTCTCAGTATTGTCTTTTCTTTTTCACAGAACTGGATCGTTAGCAACTTGATAAAACGGCTTGAGCTGCTGTTTCTTGGGGTTTTTGCATGACCAAAAGCTTCCAGAATACAGTTTACCTGTATATATAACCAAAAAGCTCATGTTAAGCTTTGCATTATCTTTCAATGAGAAATAAAGCATAACACACTATGTAGAAAAGAAAACATCTTTGTCAAAGGCAACAAGGAAAGTCTTCTTTTAACCACTAGATGTCAGTGCAAATCTATGATTCGAGTCTCATCATTTCATGTCCCAGAATGAAAAGTTGACCCAGATATTTCCTACTTAACAATGACTTCATCAGAAAAGAGCACTCACTGATTACAGTATTTTAAATCAGTCTCTGAGCAAAAGCAGAATGTTGCGTTGTGAATCTAAATTTCCTATCTAGAAACATTTTTTTAAAAAAAATAATGTGGTTAGTGTTGACCTTAATGATTAATGTCTTAACTATTAAGCAACTATACCAATGTGAAACACGTAGCATGTTTTGTTTTATGATCAAACCATTCCAGGAAATGATTAATGCCTCATCAAAAAGTGTTCAAAATGTAACAAGAAAGTTACATTTTGAAAGTTATCTGTCATGCAGAGAATAAAGATGTTGCATGCCATCATATGTGAAACACTGGCTAACGTCACTGTATGCAAGCAAAGTGGGCAGGCAGGGGGCACTCAGGGATTTATGAGTTTGTCAGAGAGATTTACGGAAGAGAAAAAAGTGAAATCTGATATGAGATCCAAAAGTCATTTCAAGGACACAGCTGTGTCATTGTTGCATGTTCCTAAATCATGCAAGTCTACAGAGGACCCCTCTTCACCCACTGGATCTTTGAAGTGCAGAATTTGACAAACATCTCGCAGACGGACGCATTTAGACTTACGTGTTTCATTCTGGGCTCTAACCCAAAGCCTTTGGGGCTGGAGCGAGCTGTCAAGTGTCTCACGATGTGCTTACATGCCTCAGTTTTCCCAGAACCACTCTCACCACTGAAAAGACAGAAAGAGATAGTCTTCAGTTAGTCTTTCACACTGAGTTGTGCAAAAGTATTTATAACCTTTGAAATCTTCCACAATGAGTAACATTAAAACTTCAACAATTGTGGACACCAATTCTTATGTGAAAGATCAACACAAAGCAGTGCTTAATTGTGAAAAAGACAAAATGTTTTTGAAAAGCCCTGAATGAAATACAATTCAACAAAAACTCATCAGAGTACACATGCGTTATTTGATATTAGAGTGAATAGAGCTGTTCGGTGAAAACCTCAGATATTTGTTAGAAACCATTAATGGACAAAAAGCATCATGAAGACCAAGGAACACAGCAAATATCTCATGGATAAAGTTGTGGAGAAGTTAAATGCAGATGTAAAATAGAATACCAAATTTTGAATATCTCATAGAGCACTGCTCAATTTATCACCAAAAAGCAAAAAAGCTCTAAACCTACCAAGAAAGGGCTTCCACATAAACTAGCACGATGAACAAGTAGAGCATTTTTGGGGTGACATGCTAAACACTATGTTTTACGAAAAGCACACAGCACAGCACCCAGTAAACATCACGTGCACCAATGTTTATCTTCAGCTGGGACTTCAACTTGTCAGAGTTGATGGTAAGATTTATATTTAATTACAGGCTAAAGAGAAATTGAAAACATGAAGCTAGTATTACAATCAAACTAATTATATTAAAGCACACTCAGGTGTTAGAATGGCCCGGGCAAAATCCAGACTCAAATCCAATTGAGAATATAACATTAAAACTAGTTTTGCAAATTTTGTGCAAAGTTTGTGCAAATTTTAAAGGGAGAGAAACACTTTGGTATGACACTTTATACGTATTGGATGCAATCCACAAAATATATTTTATATAAGTGATCATCAACAGTATATCTATAAGTTGTGATATCAATGCACATTTTACACTGAATTTGCTGAATGTGGAGGAAAAATGCAATATTAAATGTTTTAACGGGCTTTGTTCTGGTTATTTGTTTTTTTTTTTTTAACCTTTTCCACCACAACAGACTTCTTACACCGCGCTCTAAATTATTATGCAAGTGATATTTTCTTAGATTTTCTTAAATGGTCAATGCAAATGATGGTCAGTATAATTTTCAAGTCATAAACTATTACAGTATAAATCAAAT
>CAEFZY010026495.1:0-16458 GCA_903066815.1 Brachyrhaphis roseni
TCAGGTGTGGTGCAGCAGAGGCACATCTAAAAGTTGCAGGACACCGGCCCTCGAGGACTGGATCTTGACACCCCTGGCTAATCAGTTCAACTATCTGACTAGATAACAGAATCTGAGCTAGAACAAAGGAAAGAAACAAGAGGAACCCACCTGTCAGATTGTTCCCTTCCACCTCTCCAACTCACACTCCGTCTCCTCCGCAGAACCTCACTGAGTTCGAACCCATGCAAATAGGTCACACCAGCCTAACTCCTGAGGAAAGGCAGAGGAGAATTACATCCCATATCTGTCTATATTGTGGATCCCCCGGTCTTTCATTTTAACCTGCGTCCTTCGTTCAAAAGCTCAGGTCCGCCAGTAGAAGCGAGGAGGCTGGCGGACCATTTAGGTAATGAAAAATCTCCTCATCTACTGTTACCCGCTACTCTGCTCCACAATAATCACTCTCTTGCCTTGTCCGTCATGATTGATTACAGTTGTGAACAGTGCCACTCAACTGTTATCAACAAATAACAGTTGAGTGGCACTGTTATCCATCGAAACAGTTCCACTCAGCCTGCCTCTCCGTGTCCCCGCCTTGGATGGCAAAGTGTTACCACAGATCACTCACAAAACGTAGCTGTTGCAGTTGATGATTTCCAATAATCATAGCAAACAGATTTCTTTTAATTTTTCCTACGGTAAACTCACCCATAATTCTGTTTTTTGAAAGGTTACAACAACACAATCCTCATATAAGCTGGTCCGAAATGCATATTGAATCTTGGTCACAGAACTGCCTCCACTCAGCAGTCCCTCCAGGTAAATCGGCGGCAGACCTTCCCGACCTATCCACCATACCCCCAGAATATCATGATTTAGTACTTGTTTTCAGCAAATTCAAAGCACTCTCTTCCACCTCATCGTCCCTATGACTGTGTGATAGATCTTCTCCCCGGAGCATCACTACCAGATGACTGTATAACATTTCATGACCCAAGCGTGAAACTATGGAAAAATACATAAAAGACTCACTGGCTAACGGCATTATTCATCCCTCTTCCTCTCCTCTGGATGCTGAATTTTTCTTTGTGGGGAAAAAAGACGGATCTCTAAGGTTGTGCATTGATTACCGAGGTTTAAATCAGATCACTGTTAAAAATAAAAATCCTCTCCCCCTTCTCACTTCAGAATTCGAACTGGTTCAGAGTGCAACTATATTCACTAAACTTGACTGAAGAAACACATACCATCTTCTCCACATCCGCCAGGGGGATGAATGGAAAACGACTTTCAAGACACCCATAAGACTCTTCGAATACCTTGTGATCAGAAATGGCGTGGTTACTTTGAAAGAGTAATTTTAATCCGATTACTGATTACTCCTTGATTGTCATGAATGGTGTAGGTGAGGTGGTGAGGCAAACGCTGGAGACCCAGGTAAGATGAATGATGATTTAATGGTAGATAATGAGGCACAAAATAGTCCACAACCAGGGCAGCACTGCTGAGCGGAAACACAGAGGCTCATCACAGGTAGCGCGAGGTAAACGAATGGACATAGACTGGCGAACATCAGACGAGGACCCGATGAGGAACACAAGACACAGGTGGGATTAAATACACAGAGGGTAATCAAGGAACGAGACACACCTGGGAACAATCAAGGGGAGGACAGGACAACACGGAGAGCACAGAGACACAGAACTCGAAATTAAACACAGAAAAACACAGATCCTGACATTGACAAAGTAATTTATTTAGACTAATGAATTCTTGATTTGGAAAGTAACTAAGTTACATTAAAAGTAACTTTTTTAGTTACTTTTAGCAGCTGCTAACAGCAACACTCCGCAACTTGTGAAAATCACATTGATCTCTGCCAATACTTAATTGCAAGTTATTTTATAATGGTAACATCAATAGTGTCTCCACTTATATGGTTGAAATGAAGGGGAGATTGTTTAATGGTTACAACAGTACAAAAAAAAAGTTGGTAATTTGCGCATTTGTGTGTGTTCCATTACTGTCTGGAAAACTCTAAATAGTATTTTAGAGGTCCCCCCTCCCTGCCCCAGCCTCCACAACTCATATGGCTGCACAGATTTGTGACACTTATCTTAATATTAATAATTATAATGGCGTTTAGTTGCACAACTTAATGAACACATTCATTCATGGCTATTTTCATGTTTTTTGTGCCGTTCATATTAATCTCGGTGTTTGAAGTTTTCTGGAGCGCATCACAAAGCTCGACGTCATTCACAGGTAATATATTAACTTGATATTACCAAAGACACAGCGGGACGGGTCATCCGGAAATAGATGGACCTGGAAGGCCTGACTAAAACTAACTGGATGTCAGACACATTCTGGGGTTTATATCTGCTTATTTCCAAGCCCAAATCAGCAACTTCATGTTCAAAAACAAGCCCAAAAGGGCAACCCGCGACTCATTAAATTTGCTAGCGACTTTAGAAAAAATCAAGCCAAAGCTGCTTATAATAATTGGACTTGGCCACAGAAACTCAAAATAGTTCCTGATTGTCCAGCAACAAAATGCGCATCTCCCTCCATTGTTTACATTTCTGTTGCTGCTGATACTGTCGCATAGAAACAACGATCACTCCCAGGATGCGTAGAGGATATAAAATAAAATTACAAACGAAAAGAGTAACGCACAGTAACGCAAAGTGGTTTCGGTAAGTAACTGTAGTCTGACTACTGGATTTGAAATAGCAACACGTTAGATTACTCGTTACTGAAAAAAGTGGTCCAACATCAGTAACACGTTACAAACTAAGAACATCTATTAGAAGTCATTTATTGACAGTGCAATAATTATTATTATTACTGATATCACTGATCTCGATGCCTTTTGGTTTTTCAAATGGCCCAGCATTTTATCAAGCTCTTGTGAATGATGTTTTGAAAGATTTTCTGAATGTCTTTGCATATGTTTATCTCAATGACATTTTGACATGACATCGAAGACCCTTACAGAACAAAAGAAACATGTCCGCCTTGTCCTGCAATGCTTGATGGAAAATAAATTGTACGATAAAGCTGAAAAATGCGAGTTCCACCAACCATCAGTTACATTCCTGGTTTTGTACTTGAGGGCGGACAGGTAAGACCCACAGAGGAGAAAATCCAAGCTGTTTTGGACTTGCCCACTCCTGAATCATGTAAACAGCTTCAAAGGTTCCTCGGGTTTGCCAACAACTACCATCAATTTATCTGTAACTACAGCCAAACTGCACAATCACTGCCTTCCCTTACTTCTACCAAGACGCTGTTCATTTTTACCCCCAAAGCCGACACTGCCTTTTAACAACTCAAGACATTTTCTTCTAACGCTCCAGTGCTTATCCAATCGGACCCCAGCAAACAATTCATTGTTGAGGTTGATGCATCTGACACAGGAGTAGGAGCTGTACTTTCTCAATTTTCAGACTCTGACTATAAAATCCATCCTTGTGCTTTCTTCTTCCGCAGATTGTCTCCTGCTGAAGGCAATTATGACTTGGGAGATAGTGAACTGTTAAGCTTGCCCTAGAGGAGTGGCAGCACTGGTTTGGAGAGTGTGGAACATCCCATGCTGGTCTGGACTGATTACAAAAACCTCTCCAATCTCCAGTCTGCCAACAAATTAAACCCCCATCAGTCCTCTTGGTCATTGTTTTTCTCCAGAATCAACCTCTCCATTTATTATCGCCCCGGTTCCAAGAACATCAAATCTGACACCCTGTCTTGACTCCACTCACCTGATGACTCTCAGAGAGAACCTGCCACCATCCTACCACTCAGCTGAACCATCGCCTCTGTTACTTGGGAGATAGAAGACCTCATTCGTCAAGCCCAACAAACCGAACCTGATCCTGGAACCTGCTCCCATAACAAAATCCTACCTATCTCAGTCCGTGCACTTCTCATCCATTTTTCAGCTCGCCCCGGAATCAGTCGCACAATCGCTCTCATCAACTGCAGATTCTGGTGGCCATCAATTCTAGGGACAAGTGCTGCGAATTAGCTGTTGCAATTGCACTATGATGCAAACATGGGACTGCTGTTTTGTTTTGTTCAGTTTGTCTATGTTAATGAACTTAAACAAATAAATTCACAAAGGTGTAGAAGATTTCGTCCTCGTGTGTTCTGTCTGTGCTAGAAACAAACCATGCCATCAACCTCCATCCGGTCTTCTGCAACCACTAAAGGTCCCATGTCACACATTTCCATCAACTTCGTCACTGGACTCCCAGTTTCTAAAGGTATGACCACTATCCTAACCATTATTGACTGCTTCTCTAAATCATGTCATCTCATTCCACTTAGAAAACTCCCTACAGCCTTCCAACCGCTCAACTCCTGGTTAAACGTGTCTTCCGGTTATATGGCATTCCCAAAGAAATCCTCTCTGATTGTGGTCCACAATTCACATCCCAGGTATGGAAATATTTCTGTCCGGCATTGGATGCTAAATTCACACTCACATCAGGTTATCACCCCCAGTCTAATGGACAAACTGAATGCATTTTGTCCATTAGAGGGTGAACTCAAATCCACCCTCAGATGCTTCTCTTCTACAAATCCGTCTGATTGGAGTCGGTACATCCCCTGGGTCGATCATGCACATAACACACATTTCTGCTTCTACTGGTGTTTCTCTTTTTGAACTTTCCCTAGCTACCAACCACCACTGTTTCCTTCAGACGAAAAAGAGATTTACATGACATCTGTCCAACATCACATCCGTCGCTGCAAAAATATCAGGGACAGAACCATCACCGCTCTCAATCTGACTGCAAGAGAACACGTGCCCCACACTATTCACCCGGACAAAAGATTTGGCTTTCTGTACGTGACATCGCTCTTAAATCCTGGTCCAAAAACTCTCCCCCAGGTTCATCGGTCCCTACGAAATTGAAAAGGTCATCAGTCCAACCGCAGTCCGTCTCTGCCTCCCATCATCCCTTTGCATCCATTCTTCGTTTCCCAAATCAAACCTGTTCAGACCAGCACTTTGACGCCTGATTGTTTGCCAGTTATGGTACCCTGCGTCCCTTTAAGTCAGCTCTCTGAGTTTCTCTGAGATTTTAGTAATATTTTCCTGTTTCCTCTCTCTCAGGTGTTTCCTCGTGGCACCTTGGACTTTCCCCACTGTGCAGCCCAAATTTCTGGCTTTCTGGTTTCCCCTCATGATTCCATGGATTTTCCCACTGGTTGCCCAAGTCCCTCTCCACCTCTGCTGAAGAATCGTTGACAGTACCTGGTTTCAAGGCTGGCAGTCGGATTGCTCCTCGCCTCTCCTCTCACCGGTCCACCTCTACCATCTACTTCCAAATAACTCCTCGTCTGGATCTCACACTGGAACCTTGATCATCTCAAGGACCCCTGTAAAGAGACCACAATAATTCCCCCTGGTGGAAACGCATCATCACACCGAGTAAGATCAGTCCATTTTTTCCTCTCAAGTTCATTTGTTCGATACTTTTTCAACTCAACTCCCATTGTCTTCAGAGTACAGACGACCCCGACTTCCATTCACAGGACAAAAACAACACAATTTGACATTTCATCACTGTCAAAATAAACTTTATTTGATTTTCTGTTCTCCTGATTGTGTTCTGTATGTGAGCAAAAAGACAACATGACATTTAGACTACCAACACAAAAAAGACACAATCAAGGCTGTCAGATGGCTTATTACCCAGTGAAAATAATTCAGAAATATTCCAAATAGCTGGGACATATTCTTTTCTTTCTTTCCTACTTTTGGAAAGTTTCCATTTATATCACAGGTCTGTGGGGCATTTCTATCGTAAACCAAAAGATATAAAACTTCAGATATTTCACAATCAGACATTAACATACATGAGAAAACCTTACAAAAACCCTATATAATTGAAGTACAATGGCTACCATAAGAAAGGCTTACTGTATTCAGTTATGCCTCATGAACTGATTCGTACATTATTACGAGAACTCAAAAGAAGAAAAAATCCCCTATGTCCCCTTGGGGCTCCTTTTAAAAGCCTCTAGCTTTTTGTGAGTAGTATATATTCAGAAGAAATGATGATGAATACTCCACAGATTTATTCCTGACCTGTCTGCCTTTTCTTAATGTGTGTTATATAAATATTTGAGGCTGATATTCATATGATTAAATTAGACACAGGTGGACTTAGACAATATTTTATTTAATCCGATAATAGAAAAGTGTTTGAATAAAACTTACAGATTTTACAGATTTTCCTTTTTGAAAAAATTTAAAAACCACATTTCATTTTTCTTACTCTAAGCTAATTTGAGTTAGTCTGTGACATAAGCTTTCACTTAAATTACAATGACAATTGTTATTGTGATATGACAAAATGTGAAAAGGTTCAAAGGAGTATACATTAGTTTACTTTTTTTAAGTCTCCTTACATTATGCAAATATTCTCATTTAACATTTGCTGAAGAGATGAATTCTTGATGCGCTAATACTGACATGTAGTGCTTATTTCTAGGAACACAGTTACTCTGTAATAAGAGCAGACTCTGCAGTGAGTGTGCAGAGAGCCTTTGTAACAAAATGTGAATCTATGAGACATTGCTTTGCATTTTGCTGTAGCCCAACCAAACTGATCCTGGATTCAAAGTTACATGTTTCTTTGTGCACTCTTGCCTCTCTGGGTGCAGCTATTTAAAGGCAAATTCTTCTACTGTGACGGGCTAAATATCAGCAATATCACCAACAAAACCGAGTGTCTGGAAGCGGGTTATCACTGGATACGACGGAAATACAACTTTGACAACCTTGGACAGGTTTGTCACACCTCCACACATCTTTGCTTTGACACATGCAAGTGGAAAACTGATGGCACTGATTTCCATTCGCCTCACTCATCCAGGCACTGATGTCGCTCTTCGTGCTGTCTTGTAAGGACGGCTGGGTGAGCATTATGTACGACGGCCTGGACGCTGTTGGAGTGGACCAGCAGGTGAGGAGAACACTGGCTGATGCAGAAGCATTCAGAGGTTTTTGACATTTGATCTTTTTTTAGTCTTTCACTCCTTTGAATCTGAGTGCTTGACTGAAGGGAAGTAGAAATATTTCAGAAGAGATCTGAGGAAGTGTGAGAGGAAAAAGGAAAAGAAAAATACATGTGACAGTCCTGGCAGTTTCACTGCTGAGTCAGGACTTACATTGTCTTCTTGTTTACACTTCCCCAATCTCCTCCTCTCCTCTGCTCCCCACTTTACTCACTCCTTTGTCCTTTTGTTAAATTGAACTCCTCTCCTTTCTTCTCTTACTCTCTGTGCTTCTTTTTACAGCCAAAAAGAAACAATAACCCCTGGATGCTGCTGTTCTTCATCTCGTTCCTCCTCATTGTGAGCTTTTTTGTGCTCAACATGTTTGTGGGTGTGGTGGTGGAAAACTTTCATAAGTGTCGGCAGCAGCAAGAGGAGGAGGAAGCCAGGCTGAGGGAGGAGAAACGACAGAAGCGGCTGGAGAAAAAGAGGAGAAGTGAGAAAGCATTAGGGTGGTGGGTTTATGTGAATTAAAAATATAATGTCAGGTATAACTTACCTGACATTATAAGGTAAGTTATACCTGACTTACCTTATAAGTCAGGTATAACTTATACCTGACTTATAAGTCAGGTATAACTGACTTATAAGTCAGTATATAATAAAATAGTATATTATAATAGTATAATATACTATTATACTTAGTATATTATACTTAATATACTAAGTATAATATACTTAGTATATTATACTAAGTATATTAGTACTTAGTATAATAAGTACTAAGTACTTATTATACTAAGTACTTAGTATAATAAGTACTTAGTACTTATTAATATACTTATTAATATATATTAATATACTTAGTATATTAAGTATATACTTAATATACTAAGTATAATATACTTAGTATATTAAGTATATTATACTTAATACACTATTAAGTATAATATACTTAATAGTATATTATAAGATTTAATATACTATTAAAATCTTTTAATATAAAGATCTGAAAAGTATGTGTTTAGCTTTCTCTGTTATTATGTCTACCAACTTTATCTAAAGGCTTAAATGTTTACACATTCTTCTTCTGCCAATGGCACAAACTATGTCAGATTGGATACACGGCATCTGTGTGCCTTATTTTTCTACTGTTGCCCCAAATTCACAAGTAGAATTTAGGTCAAGACTTTGACTAGGCCATTTAAACTTGGAAATATGATGTCATGTTTTTTACAAAGGAGGGTGTGATGGCCTTGTTGATTTCAGTAGACATCACTGATATGACTTCCTACACATTTGACCTTTAAAACTTAATTGAATGGATATCTAGTTCTGCGTGTGCAAAAATTGTTTATTTCTCTACACACTAATTACTACATTTATTACACTCAGAACTGACACACACTCATTTTTATTTATTTATTTCTCCCCCTCACTACCACATTGGTGACTCAATCTGTAGTAGTGCCTTCCTTTAGTCAGTGAACTGTCTGGCAGCAGATAGCGAGGGGTTTCTGCCCAAAGACACCTTGAGTTGCCACAAAGAATGTGTGTGTGTGATGGATAGGATTAAATTCCAGAGGAGGCACTTTTAGTAGGCACACTCACACAGGCAGCGGAGTGCCATTTGGCACCCATTTCATCAGTGACTTCATATCCCATATAATATTTTTCTTCCAGAAGGATTTTAATGTCTGTGTGTGGGGGGGGGGGGGTGTGTGCATGACAGGAGCCCTGGAGAAACCATATTACGCTGACTACTCCCCACTGCGGCAATCCATACACACAGTGTGCACAAGCCACTACCTGGATCTCTTCATCACCATCATCATCTTCACAAACCTCCTAACTATGAGCATGGAGCACTACAACCAACCTCAGGTAGTCATGGCAACTCCTACCACTACCTGTCCTGGAACCATAGTAATGAAGTACAGGTACAGCAAAGCCACATTGGATTCTCTTCTTTACAGTGTTGCTTTTTCTGTGTCTGCAGTACTTGGAGGAGATCCTGAAGTACTGCAATTATGTCTTCACTCTGGTGTTTGTTATTGAGGCAATTCTGAAGCTTATCGCTTTTGGCCTGCGACGATTTTTCAAAGAGAGGTACTCACAAAGACATAGTTCAGGATTACTGATGTGGGGTTCTGCTGAAAGGTTGTAAACAGTTAGCATCTATCCTGCAGTAGATAACTTGCTTGTTTTCTCCAGGTGGCCCTTTGTGATTGGTCAGACATGATCTTCACAGATCCTCATAAATACAGTATGTGTATGTACATTGATATTAACATGATAAACAACTTTATTTTTTTGTTTGTTTTTGTTCATAGAAATTTTTAAAAATGGGGCCCTGTTAATTACAAAATTAATTCTATTGTGTTTTCTAAAATTATTTCTAGCATTAAAAATTAAATATTACCCCTCCCAGACCAAAAATCACACATTTGTCCTGAACACCCTGGATCTGCATAAAACGGTTCATTCCTGCTTGGAGCTTGACAGTGACAGTGTTCAGCAGCAGTCAGTGGAAGACAAGAAGGAGTGTGGCTGTTACTATGCTGCTAAGAAAAATAATAAAGTTAGGTTTTCAAAAAATAGAGAGACAGAGAGAGAAAAAGGTAAAAGTATAAATTTGTAACCCAGTTTTTAGACTGTGTGAGATTATCAATCATTCAGCATAGTTAGCTTAGCTACAAACTGTTTGCCTCCGTTTCACTAGCATTTAATGAATTAAGAAAAGACATTACCAATATATTCATATATTGAACTTGTACCTTTTACCACTTAACAACAGATGAGTCAGTCAGCAGCAGCTCTAGTCCCTCCTGACCCGTCCTCTCCTAAGTGAAATTAAAGCTGCAGTATGTAACTTTTATAAAAAATATATTTTTTTACATATTTGTTAAAACTGTCATTATGTTGTGACAGTACAGCATGAGAGATAATCTGTGAAAAGTCTATTTCCTCTGCTTTCTCCCAGTGCTATCTAGAAACAGCTAATCAGAGACAGGAGAGTTTTTTGGGGGGGTTTTGCCCCTATTTTGTGTGTGGTGTGTTACTTGGTAGTGTGTTAAATATGCTCAATTATTGCAACCTGTGGGGTTTTCCCTGACTGGGAGCCTGTTGACTGTGACAGGTGGCCAATCAGAAAGCGCGGTGACTTAAAACAGAAATATTTAATTATTTCTTGCCCGGTACCAATTGGTCCAGGGACCAGTATCAGTCCGCGGCCCGGGGGTTGGGGATCATTGCTGTAAAGCACGTTTCATTGCCTTGTTGCTGAAAATGTGCAATATAAATAAAATTACCTTTACCTTTTACATATGATCATTTTTCTACTACAGATCATGAAAACATAGGAGCTTAGATTAGAAATTATATAAAAGCAATAAAAAATAATACAGAAATGTGGATTTAGTAAACAGTATGTTTAATGCCTCCTTACAGGTTGTTATTTTTAATATTTTTATAATATTTTATAGGCTCATTTTTAACCTGACAAATGAGCCTCAACACAATGCATATTCTAATATTTTTAATATTACTGTATATCCATACATTTTAGCAAAGTAATGACGTGTCAATTTGCACTTTTCAACTAATAATGACCACAAAGTTAGAAAACATACATTTTGTTTTAGTAATGTTTTGTTTATGTTGCTACTTACCAAATGTTACGTCTATTACTCTCTTCTCTCTGTCAGCCTGTTTCTCTCTTTTCTTCTCCTGCTTCATTTTTGCTGTTCAACATTTGTTGCTGCAGAAGTCGAAGTTACAGTTAATACATGTAATGTGTAAGTTTTGCACATTTGACAGCATTTGCCTTTCTTTCCATTCTGAATCATCTAAGGAACTCATTCTACTTAGCATGATAACTGCAACACACTTTAGATAGACTAGGCAACTGGAGAAATGATAGAGAGGAGGCAAGCATGCAAAGGCGAGGATGGAAGGTCAAGAGTTGTGTTTTGGCCAACCAAAAGTTAAATCATGATAGAATTAGACATTTATGGGTTGGTCAGTTAACATAAAAATAAAAAAGTGTGCCGGTCCATCAGCCAAATCTCCAGTGTCATTTGCAAACATGATAATGGTTTAAAGATTCATTAAAAATCATTTATGTAAACTGTCATGAACTTTTGATGTCCAGCTTTGGTTGTAGCCTATCTTTGGCAAGTCGTTAACTTTAGCATCTGTGACTCAGGTATTTTCTACTGCAGGTAAAATATGAAGTGCTTTTAACCTTTAAACAGAACCTCACTTAAAAAATCCCAACATATCCTTTTCAGGGTGTAGAGTTTTATGTTTTAATGGTGTAACTAAATGCACTGTTGTGATTAGATGGAACCAGCTGGACTTAGCCATTGTGTTGTTGTCCATAATGGGAATCACGCTGGAGGAAATAGACCTGAGTGCTTCCCTCCCCATCAATCCCACAATCATTCGGATCATGAGGGTCCTCAGGATAACAAGAGGTAACACACTCATTTACTGTAACAGAAAGACACACAAGCACACACACATGCACACCCCGTAATGTGCAGTGTGACTGCCAGATGCTGACATGTTGTGATATTTTAGTGCTGAAGCTGCTGAAGATGGCCACAGGGATGAGAGCTTTGTTGGACACAGTGATGCAAGCTCTGCCTCAGGTAAGAAGCAGGCCTGATGCTGTGGAGTGAAAGCAGCTCAACTGGTGTCCAGAACTGATGATTTATTGTTGCAGTTTGAGGGCCACTCTGCAGTGACCACTGTCTTCATGGTTTACAAACACCACTGATTCCTTCAATCAGCTGGCGTTAAACCTGCATCACCAACAAAGCACTAAGCAACAGCAGCAATTAGCCTAAGGCAATTTAGCGACAGGCTGATTGTCAATCCTTGACTCATGTTGCATTTAAATCTCCAGCTTGATTATGTTTACACAGCACACGGATTCATTGCTCCTTTGTTTTGCTACCAGGGAGCTCTGAAAAGATAAAAATATGAACTGGTCTGATTAAAAAGATGACATCAAGTTATAGCAATACCAAAACATCCAAATTAATTTATGTATTTCAGCAAGACATGTGGAAACGAACAAGAAAACCTTTTTTAAACAAATTAAACAGAAGTTGCTCGTTTATTCATATTTATTAATAAATATATTAATTCAAGTTTTTTAATATTTGTTAATTTCATGATTATTTTCAATAATTAATTTTGTATTTCACTTTATTGTGAGCCCCTAATTATTTTTATGTTTTTTTTGTGAGAAATCTGTTGCATTTACTCATTAATTAGTAAGTCTGATCACAGATCGTTAAAAAGAAAATTATTTACATGTCTTTTATTTATTTATTTTTTTTGAAATAAGTATAAAAGCCCTAAACTAGTGTCATAAAGAAATATTGGACTTAAGGGTTTGTGAAATTGAAATTTAGAAGATTTATATGATTGAATAATTTGTTTCACAAATATTCAATCAGACAAAACTCAACTAAACTCAACTCAATAAAAATATTAAATTGTGGTCAAAATCTTTGGAATTGTAATGATTTTTTAAAAGCATACCAAAAAGGGTTTGTTTAAAAACTTTTTTTTTTTTTTTACTACAATCACTCATTTTTGTATCATGAAGTGAAAAAGTATTAGAAAAGCAAACTTTTATTTGTGCATGTCAGAAAGAGTGATAATCCTCCCCATCTTACGTCTACGGAATCCATTAACATCAAAAAAAGTTAAATGAAGCAAGAAATGGCAGACAGCATCGTGAAGGCGATAAAGCCGGCTATTAGTAAGCAAGGATCTTCCCTTGAAAAACTGAAGAGGTCAGTTGAATTTCTCTCTGCTGACTTGCAAAACATCAAAGAAACATTGAAGACTACAGGAAAGATAGTTGATACGGCTGAAAAAAAAATCAAAATTCTGGAGAATCAAGTTGTCGAGCTGGAGCAATATAAACGCCGTTGGAACTTACGTTTGCAAGGTTTGCCAAAGGCTGAAGGAGAAGCGCTGAGGATGAAAGTGATTGACATCTGCCAAATCACTTCCAAGCCACAAAGAAAAATTCTCGGCCTTCACATTCAGAAAAAAGATATTTTTAGCATGTTGGGCTCTGACTCGTAGCATCTTTATAGCATAGCTAAATACCGGCATGAAGCTGAGCTGTGAAACAGAGACTGAAGAACAGCAGCTCCAGCTCTGATCCTGACTGACCTTTCCTCACAAAATCCCCTGGTCTTTAATGCACGTCCCCTCTAACAGCAGTTTAGAGGGGAAGTGCTCTAACAGCGCTGTGTCAATACTGTGTTAGAAAACACAGGCCAATTTAGCTACATAAGAAATATTTTATTGTTTAGAAGCTAGTTTCTGGCTGCAAAATCAAATATTTCTGCTCGTAAAAATTCTGGGTTTTTTTTTCATCCTTACCTGTGAAAGGTAATGCCAATGAATCCAGTTTGTTTTGTAAAACGGTTGAAACAACACTGCACTATTGCTCTACTGCCACATACAAGATGGCAGCGACATAACGTTGGACTCAGCGCTCAATGAGGTGTCTATGTATTCATGTCTATGTGTAATGTGATCAAGACACATAGGTTAAAATATCTGCGAGTTACTGGTACTACAAATTTTTGTTGTGTTCCGTTGTATCTAGTAATTAGTAAGTACAATCCAATGAAAACATTTTTTTTTTCATTTTCATGTTGATAGCAAGGCAACAAAGAACCGTGGCTATCCGCAGGGAAAACGTACCCGCCCTGCTTTTTAAACTTGAGGATAATGAAGATTCAGCGGAAGATGGCGGTTAAAAAAGGGAGCTATACTCGCTTCATTCATTGGAGTAATTTGTTGGAGGAAAATTATGCTCTCCGGGAGGAAATCCGCCGCTAGGGGAACAGGTTGAGAGAGGCAGCAATTCAGTACAAGGTAAGTCGGTGTGTATGTTGATGTATACGTTTGTGTTGGAGTATGAAATTATTTTAGGCAACTTTTCTATGAGTTTTATCCGAAAACAAAAATTCCTTAGCGTTTTATATTACAGATTACATAAAATACACTTAACATGCAACTGGAACGCCCATCCAATACCTAAGGCAGCATTGCTTCCACTGGAAAATTATTCTCACATTCCATTCCAAAAACACGGGGCAACATGATCAACACAAGTAGCCTGTCAAAAATTCAGAAGTCCAATGTCTTCTCTTTCCAGTCGTATAAGTGTCACCACTCCACATAAAAAATCCACAGAACAAGCAGCCTATAGTAAAGGGTTTATTTCCTGAATCCCAAAAATATAATATCTTACCTTTGCCGTTTCATAATTATAAATATTAGAGTCAATTTTTCCACTTGGCTGCTATAATATGTTATCCTGGGTGATTCCTCTTTTTTGACTTTTTTATCTTAATTTTTGTATCACTTAGAAAAATTAAGCCATCAAGTTACATCAGCCAGCTGTTTTTTTCTGATTGAAATGTAAATTTAGGTTTGCCTGGACTTTTGTAAACTAATACCTCTTCTTTGCTTCATTTTTTGTATTAATGTTGTTACAGATAATAGGCAAACCCTGTACTCCGTTTGTTAGTAGTTTAAGTTGATTTGAGCTACATACTTTCAAGCGAACGTTCATATTTTAGCATGCATTTTCTAAGTGGTAAATATTTCAGTTTACTCTTACTCAGTAACTTCAATTTTATTACACATCTGCAATACTTTTTGAAGTTTCTTTTATTGTGATGCAAGAACTGTTTCACTTAAACATCTAATTTCCTGAGATATTGTCAATTTAAAGCAAAACTCTCAAAAAGTTTACCTGGTTAAGGGTTTATCGGATTTCAACTACATTGTGTAGTTAAATATGAATACTTAGTGGTATTTTTTTTTATTATGTTTTTCAGGTTTGCATCATAAAACCTGTTGTGTTTCTGGGCCACGATTGAGCTGCTCTTTCATCTATGGTGTTCACCCAGAACAGAGACGAACTCCCATCAACTCCACTCCATCAACTCATTGATGGTCCTGTTGTTAAAATTACTTTGCTCTTGGATCCAAGCTCCTGGACCTTGCTGACCAGTATGGGGTCCATCAGTTCACGGTCAGCCGGATCATCACAGCATGGATTAACTTTTTATTTACAGTACTTGGCTCATTGAGGATCTTTCTATCGGAGGACCAGAAACGTAAAAATCTACCTGCAGACTTTACAGTCATCCTAGTCTGAGCTGAGGTGCCCGTCTTCCTCTCTCCTACAGAGTGACGTGTTTTCATCACCAGTAAAGGCAAACAAGTCTGATATCTCAGTAACTGCTAGGACATATATTGTATATTCATTGTTCATTTTTATATTGTTTATACTTCCAATTAAATTGAATCTCTTTTGTAATACTCTGCATTTCAAACCCTTTGTCCCTTATCTCAGTGTTTACAATATATGAAGTATTTGCATGTAGATTAGGAATTCTAGGGGGATATAAATAATACCAGCAAAGAAATATGAAAATTAAAAACGTGCAGTTAATCAAATCATTCAATATACTACCTAATGCTGGATAATCTCACTTGACAGAGTTTTGACATGGTAAATTAGATTTTAATCACCCCAAATTTCTTCTAAAGAAAAAAAAACAGAACATACTTTCAAGAAGTGGCATTATTTCAAATCATCCCTTTCGTGGGTTGAATAATGGAATATTATGGCCAGGCTAAGATAATTTTTAATTACAAGAATGCAGTCAAAATAGCAGAATAAAGATGCAATTTTACCAGAACATCTTAGAATATAAGTAGTCATTTTAACAAGAAAAAACTTATTTACCTTGATCTGTCGAAACCAGCTCAGTAAATGTGAACTGAACACATTTGTTGTTGTGGTTCAGAAGATGGACATTGCCACCTCAACTGGACAGGTAAGCATTATTGGATCCAACAAACTACAGCACTTATGAAACTATGCCAAACATTCCCTTGCCTAAGACCCAGGGACTTATTGACATCACAAGTTATATTTTTATTATCTCTGACCAGCACAATTGGATTCATAAGTTAATATAATTCTATTTCCTAATCATAGGATTGCCTAACATTTGCATGTGAGTTTATTGTAAATAGAAAATATAAATACACCGTGTTCCAAATTATTATGCAAATTGGATTTAAGTGTCATAAAGATTACATTTTTTTGTTGTGCTATTAAATGTATAGATGGTATTGTGTGTCAGGGCTCTTTGAATCACTATAATTAATTTCAGAGAGCTGGTTGATTAGTTTATCTGGTGAACTCAATTAAAGGAAATCTACTTAAGAAGGATGTTCCACATTATTAAGAAGGCCACAGTTTTCAAGCAATATGGGAAAGAGAAAGGATCTCTCTGCTGATGAAAATCATCAGATAGTGTAGTGCCGTATGACAAGATATGAAAACATTAGATATTTAATAAAAACTGAAGCGTTATCGTACTGTGAAGAGATTTGTGG
>CAEFZY010026500.1:0-30000 GCA_903066815.1 Brachyrhaphis roseni
AAAAAAAAAAAAAAAAAAAAAAAAAAAAAAAAAAAAAAAAAAAAAAAAAAAAAAACAAAAAAAAAAAATAATGTTTGTGTGGGCGGGCCCCCCCCCCCCCCCCCCCCCCCCCTGTTCTCAGTCCTTAGCTTCGCCCCTGCTGTTGAGCTTTCCAGATGAATTTCAGTGACATGCTCCCGGTTTCTGCGCAGGCATGATACAGGCTTTATGTTTTCTTCTCAGCGGGGCCATTGTGTTGAATGAGCGGCTCTGATGTGGCCCCCGCCCCCCTGATTGTTTCCGGGCGTCTTCCTCCCCCGTCCCTCCTCTTCCTCGCATTATTCCCGTTTGGAGCGGAGCGCTGACGTCAGTGAACTTCCAGCAGCTGTGGAGGCGAGCTGAGGAAGAGGAGGAGATGAGAGCGCTGGATGTGGGGCTTTCTGGGTTTCTCCGGACCTCCGCGGGTTTCTCTGTGAGTACAGGTGGTTTAATTTTATTAGTATTTTTTAATCCGAACCCGGTCCGGTTCTGACGCTTTCAGGTCGGGTTTGGAGTTCGTGGCCGAACCTAACGGGAAACTTTTGTTGCTCAAGTCGCTGCAAAGTGCAGCTCGGAGTGGCTCCGCTGAAATGTCGAGTCTTTGCTCGGATTCGGTCCAAAAATCTTTGATTTTTTCCGTTTGAAATGTGCGGATCTGCTTCCTCTGCTGCGCAGAATGCGCTCTCAGGTGGCGCTGAATGCCGCTGTTTGTTTTTGGCGCAGAATGTTTAGATATTTCTCAAAGTGCCACGCTGGGTTTGTCATTCAGTTGCAGATTGTTGCTGTAAATCCCAGCATGTGGAACATGAAGTCGACTTTATTCGAATAATAATCGGCTTAGATGGAGAGAAATGGGACGCATTCCTTCATGTGCAGCGGGTCGGAACCGATGGAGCGGGTTCGGAAATGTTTCAGGGACTTCTGCTTTTTGTTTTGCGCCTGAACCATTGGATCCGGTTGTGCAATGAGTTCGGTTCGGGTTGATTTTAAACCCAGATTTCTCTGGTAAATGATTATAAAGTCTATCTGAACTTCTTACTGGACTGTCGCAGATTTTTAGAGGAAAATAGACGAAGTGGGAATGAAGGTTTTGCAAATTTTCCGCATTGTTGCATGGAAAAATTGCCGCAAAATGCAATTAAATTTAAATATCCTAAATTTCTGCAGGTTCAAACTGCAAATAAACAGAATCACTGATACTTCCTGACATACGCATACATGCCTTCATGCATCAGACTGTATGCATGTGGTGATGTAACAGCATGAAAACTGAACATTATGATTATAGCTTGCTAGTTTATTCTAATTGTTTTATTAAAATGTGTTAAATATGCAGTAGGTTGCAGACAGGTGTGTCAATTCATTTTCCTGCCGGTGTCAATGCTACTTAGTATTAATATACTTGTTAATTTTAATTAATAATTTCACAGATTTTAACACAATTAATTGCATTTTTAGTTCCGACAAGAACCTTTGTTTTCACTTGTTTCTGGTACGGCAGTAAATCTGACGCGCAAGTGACATCCGCTAAGCTAACTACATCTCAGTCCAATGCTCCTAAGAGCGGTACTAACAGCATCATGGAGGAGCATCGTTGTGATGCTGAACGCAGGAACTTCTTAAAGAGACAGAGACCCAATTTCAAGACATTAAATTATAAAGTCAGATTTCATTTAAGTCATTTTTTTAATCAACTGAAAGTAACATAGTTGTTTGATTTTGTTATAAAATGCCTACAAAATGCATAAGAATATTTAATAAAGTATATTTATTAAAGCATACAAATATGCTCTCATCTTTGTCGATTTTAGGTAACATTTATTTTACACTTAAATCTGACCAGATTACTTATTTAACTAAAGAAAAACTAACATTTTTCTAGACTCTTTAGTGGTTTGTTTAAGTATTGCCAATAATGTTGGCGAATAATAAAATTACAGTGATATTTTCAAACTTCCTGTCACCTTTTAACATTTTGGAGGTAAAAACATGCTGAACTATTGAAATCAGCTCTTATGTATTCAGAATTTAGAGCTTTGTATTTGTGCTTCACGCTCTTATTTTGAAAGAACTAGAGATGGGCAGTTATTGCATCCTTTATAATTTTTGGTATTATATCAACCTGCCAATGGACTAGAGATGGAAATTAGCCACATGGCTATAGTCTCATGTATTTACATTCATTAATACGTATTGTCCCATTTTTAAAAACAAACCAGAACTTGAAATTAGAATTGAAATACTGGATTAAATTAAACTCTGATGACGTTTGCAATGTCAAAAAAGCTAAAGTTTGCTCCAAACCACAACCAGGACAAGGTCTTTATCACAAAGTGCAACATGCTGTAATCTACATTATTCATGTTTACACCCAGTAAAACAACAGAAATTGGCAGAAAGCGATGCCTGAATGCCTGGATGTCAGAGCTGGAAGGAGATAACTCAGGCCGTCCTGTGATTTCGCCTGACGAGATTCTGATTGGACCAAGTTTGAGCCAAAGAAGCAGCAGGAAAGTTTTGAGTGGAAATGATTTATTCTGTGTTTTAGACGACGTGCAGAGAAATCCCTGACAGACAAAGTGGTTTGAAGGTGCAGCTGGTTCCCTGCTGGGCTCAACCAGACAGAAGCTTCCGGATCAAAGGATTGTTTAAACCTTTAATGTGTTCGTTTTACTGTTTAATGATCCAACATCTCTCTGCTGGATCTAAAGACCATGAATATTTGGTCCAACAATCAAACCGTCCCACAGCAGCTTGTTAAAGTTACATAATTTACTTTGTAGGAATTACAGTAATGCTACCTTACTGCTAATTATTATAACAATTTAAAATATATTCAATGTAGAAAATTTTAATTTTAAAGGCATTATTGAAGCATCAACAGTTTAAGTCAAAATAAGTATTTATTATTCTGCAACAATACACTAGAGTATTGAATTATATAATCTAAAAATTTATTTAATTTTTTAAAATTATTAAAATATGTTGAATATGTACGCATATTTATAATTTAGTATTTTTTTTGTTTGGGAAATATTTAATTTCTGATATAACAAAATGTTGACTGTATTAAGAATATACCGTATTTTCCAGACTATAAGTTGCACCGGAGTATAAGTCGCATTTTTGAGAGAAATTTATTTGATAAAATCCAACACCAAGAACAGACATGTCATCTTGAAAGGCAATAAAAATAGAATAGAGGCAACAACAGGCTAGTACGGTATGCTAACGTTACATGACAAACAACAAACTGAGAACGTGCCTGGATTGTTAACATAACATATTAAGAGTTATTCAGATAACTATAGTATAAATAACATGCTAACAAGTTTACCAAACCATCCGTGTCTCCAAATCACTAAACGCAATGAAATCATCACCTCGATGTCGCTTGTAAACAGCTCAGCTAACTTCTTCTACCTCTCCGAAGGTAGAATAACACAGGCCTAGAGCGCCCTCTGGCGGTTTAGTGTGAAAATAACATGTGATATGATATAATGATGTGTAAATTTGTTGAACTGAAGTTCACCGAATTTATGGCAAATGGTTCTACAAAGGCTAGAACTAACTAACTGTCTTTTGGGATAAAGACTTATGGATAAAGAGTCAGATCTTTAACTTAGGGATAAAGACGTGATTCTTTATCCCGAAGTTAAAGATCTGACTGTAACTTCTAATCTAAGTAGATGAGATTCTTTGGATTCCTGTCCAGGCTTGAATTGGTCTTCAGTATTTCCTAGATTGTCTTCCTAGATCCTCTCGTCCTTTCCTGTTATGTTACTACTTTCCTTTATGATTGCCATCTGCCCATCAGTCCCTGCTTCTTTCAGTCGTTCCTAGCATCATTCTTGTCCTTTGTGGTTTTACTACATTTCGTCCTTCCGTTATTGCTTCCTAGTTTCCTTCCCTTTTCATGCAGCCTCTGTAGTTAGTTCTATCCACTGTAAAATCATTTACCATAAATTCAACCAAAACAAGATGAGGGAAAGTAGCAACATCACAGGAAAGGATGCAAAGAAGACAGAATTGATACTGAAGACCAATTCTGGACAGCACAGAAATCCAAGTAATCTACACTATAAAGCATAACACCAAAGCCTTAAGGAGTTTGATCATTTGCTCAGAGGTTTGACTTTGATCTTGGAAATGGATTGAGTCTTGAAATCTGTGAAGAAACAGAACCACAGCTGCGCAGTACAGGCCACAGGTTCCAGGATTGGAAGTGTTGATCAGTTCTGGACCAACACTGACATTTAAAAAAGTCACTCGAGAGAAGCCCTTGTTGTGTGATGATCAACATCTTGTACAGTCTTCATAAGATCACAACTCCCAGTACCGGTGTTTGATTTGAGGCGCCCTGTTCAACCTTTTGCTCGCTTCTACAATCAACCAACTCACTCTCACTAAGTACACACGTTACAAAACGACTGGCTTGGCCTTTCCGTAACAAAATTCCAGTTCAAGTCTAAAGGCAAACTTGAGATTTACACACCGACCAAAACAATAATAATAATAAAAAAGATAGAAATGACAAGAAGCTCCAAGTTTCTTAATAAAATATCCATATAGTATCTAACAGTTAGCTGCCCTGAGGGAGATGTACATGTCAACCTTTACCACTTCTGTTGCATGACGGCAGGTAATAAGCACTTTGGGTCTGCCAGTGGAGTTCTGCACAGTGGGATGTAACACTGGAGGGCTTGGGGTCTTCATCCACCTCAAGCAAGTCCATCACTTCCTTTTTTGTTCTCATCGTTTGAGTTTACGCACGCAGACCTGTGAAGACATCTATTGGTCAGTTTCCTTGGATAAAAGCCACAATTTATGAAAATGAGAGAAGAGGAAATGGCTTACCTTTGTCACAGGTGCTGCTTTGCTTCTCCTGGGCAAAGTTTAGTCTGTTCTGCTCCACTGCAATGCCGTTGGACTCTGGGCTGCTGCTGCGGGGCGGGCTGTTCTCCTCGTTTTGGTATGCCAAATCCAGATGCTGCTGAGCCAGTTTCAGGTGTCGGCGCAGCCTCTCCATCTCCCGAGATGACGCTTCATCACCAAAGGATTCGCGACCCGAGTCTCCGAAGTTATCCCTGAAACTCATCTTCCCGTTCGGGTCCTTCTTCAGGGCGGTGTGGTACCCTGGAGGTGCAGAGGGCTGGCGGCAGATCGAAGACCTCTGGCTGGCCGGCGGCGGGGGCCGAGGGGCTCGAGAGCGAGGCCGGGGCCGGCAAAAGCAGTCCCGAATCCCGCTGAGGCCAAGGTGAAAGATCTCCAGCATGGTGAAGAAGAGGCACAACGCGCTGACGCCGTACATGATGAGCAGGAAGATGGTTTTCTCAGTGGGACGAGAAATGAAGCAATCCACCGTGTGCGGGCAAGGAGAGCGCGTGCAGACGTAGGACGGCGCCACCTCCAGCCCGTAGAGGACGTACTGCCCGAACAAAAACGCCGCCTCAAAGACGGCGCGGGACAGCAGCTGGAACACATAGACCTTCATCAGTCCGTCTCTCTTGATGCGACGTCGGCCGTCGTGCTTCTTTTTTGGCTTCTCTGCAACTTCCTTCTCCTTATCCGGCTCAATCTCCTCGAGGATCATGGGGTCCTCCTCCCCGTTATCCTCCGCCTCTTCGTAATCCCTGTTGGCGCCCCGACTCACTATCGGCATCTTCTTTCTGCCCTGTGGCCTGTACTCGTCGTCGTCCATGCGGGCGATCTTGTGCATGGCAAACCCGAGGTACAAGATGGTGGGCGTGGTGATCATGATCACCTGAAACACCCAGAAGCGAATGTGCGAAAGAGGAGCAAACGCGTCGTAGCAAACGTTTTCACAACCGGGTTGCTGTGTGTTGCACACAAATTTACTCTGTTCATCGTAGTAGATGGACTCGCCGCCGACCGCCGTCAGCACGATCCGGAAGACGATGAGGAAGGTGAGCCAGATTTTGCCCACGAAGGTCGAGTGATTAGAAATCTCATCCAGCAGACGAGTGAGGAAGCTCCAGCTCATTTTGCTGCCGGATGAAGGAAGTTATAAATCCTGTGAAGAGGAAAAAAGGAACATTTCCATAAGAACATCCGCTGAAAAACATACAATTACAAGAAAAAGCTCTACAACTCTGAAATATTTATTGTATCGCTTATGATAATTTTTTTAGAATTTTGATTTAATGTCACAATAAATTTCAATTAATGTTTTTAAAAAATAAAACTATGTATTGTTGGAATTGTTAATTTTACTTTCTCTTTTTTCATTAAGAGCATCAATACATTTGAAAAATATGATTAAATGCAGTTACTGCGAGCAGTTTAGGGACACAAATCCCATTTCTTTAGGTGGCTTTTCTCCAAAAGAAGTGCATTTTAATATTTTTAGAGCAGTATTTATGTTGCTCTGCCAGTCAGTTACCTTAAATAGTTCTCATTACTTTAATTGTTATCACAATGGCACTCTAAACTATTTTGATAAAAGTTTAAGTTCATATCTCCGACCTATGACCACTGCAGATGGAAAAATGTATATTTCTATCAAAAAATGAGATTAATCGGAGAAATCTTCTAGAAAAAAAGAGAAATTTGAGTTTGAAAAGTCAAAAAATTTGCTAGAAAAACTAAAATTTTGGAATTGCAGAAATTTTCTACAAAAAAATAAGGACATTTCTGAGTTTGAAAGGTCAAAAATGTGCTAAGAAAATTATTTTTAATTAATGTCAAAAGTTTGAAAAAAAGAAACAAAGGAAATTTCTCAGTTTCAAAAGTAAAATTTTTCCACTTTTGAAAATTCTGAGTTTGAAGTTGGAAATATTCTCACCTTCATTTCAAGCCAGATGTTGCCTGCAGTAAAACAAACGGCCACAGTGTGGCGCTAAATCACAACCAAACGCATCTCCCTCCCACCTGCAGCAATGAGGCTAACATGCTCAGGCAACGCTCCCAGAAAAAGCCTAAAAACCAGCCAACCGTCCAACCATAACAACCCTGCAGCACACAAGACGTCGACTGAAGTCGCAAAAGGTCAAAACTAGTTTTCCAGAATGTTCCAGAAGTTTTACTGTTGAGGAAAGTAAAGATTTTAGTCATGTTCCCATTTAGATCCACAAACTCTGACTGAGTTGTTTGTTATGATATTTTCCAGTGTCTCACTAAACACTCAGTTCTCCAAGACACACACACACACACACACACACACACACAGATTCTGCTGATTGAAGTTTAATAGGGTCTCACAATGACTAATATGCTGTTGTGGTTTCACAGCATCTAACAAACCTCAATGTCTGTAGAGTCTTGATCTCACATAACAAAAAGGCACAAAGCTCTTTCTAAAAGCATTTGAGTTTTTCACGGTTTATTGCATTTGTCTCGTCTTAAACTACAAGATCTGATTTTGCCAGCCAGCTGATTGGCTGCAAAGACATTAAGATGGAGAAACAGCATTAAACTTAGAAGAAACTAGTAAATTATAGACTTCTAAACCGCAAAACACACGGCGTTCTATCCCACTAATATGACCAATTACAGTTTGATTTGCACTAAATTACTTTGTACACCTGACTAGCTTGTTTTTTCCAGCAATTTGCAGAGTTACACAACCTCAAATAACCTCTCTTAAAAAAAGGGACTATCCCTTTAAGAACAGATACTGCAGCTGAAAAAGCCTTAAGGTATTTAGTGAAGGTGAAATACTTGGAAACCAAATTCCTTCAGGTGAAATCTGATCGTTTTGCATTCACACCCAGTTCAGCTTATTCACGCTTTTTTTAATTAGTTTGATATTTCTGAACACCTAGAAATATTTTAAGTTGTCTTGATGGGGTTGTTTTCCACCTCTTCTGGTATTTAAAAGTGATAAATATTTTTATTAAACTTAGCAAATCAAACCTATTTTTATGTTGTCTAACATACCATTTACTAAATTTGACTTAAAAACCTAAATACATACAGATGCATAAATGTTAAATAAGTAAACCCGTTAAATTATATTTCACATTTTTTATGCAATTGTTTGCCAAAATGCAGATGCAGCAGTTCCACAAATTGACGCTACATTTTCAAACCACATCTTACATCAATAACACCAACAAAATGTAGGACATCTTCCTCCACAGGAAGTCCAAATATGGTACCAAGTCTTGAACAGAAAAGAAACAGTCCAGTTTGACTTGATGTAGACCAGTTCAAGAGCCTGTTAGGTTAAGCTGATGAATAATGAGTATTTCTTTTATGTTTGAACAGGAAATGAACTCTTTCCCAAGAAATACAAAGGAAAGAAAATCCCTCCAGGCCTGTTGATCTTACTGACAAACTTACTGAACAATGCATAACAACCTGCTGATTCAAACTGTTTCTTTAGAAAACTTTATTGTAACTGTGAATCATTGTTAGATTGCTGTCCTTGTTTACGGCCGTTTTCAGACTGTTACGCCCTGGGGTGCGGCGGCAGCACCGGTTATCCTTAAACTCTAATTATCTGTCAATCAGTTTCCTCGCGTCGTTTGGTTCATACATTAGCATTTTGTCCACAATCCATGTGAGTAGAAAACAGAAATGCTCCTTTTGTTGTTTCGCAACCACCATTCATAATTTCTTTTGTTGTTTGGTTTTTAGAAATGGGACATTATGAATGAATGTAAATGTTTGATATTATAGCCATCAGGCTGATTTCTATAAATGGTAATTAAACAGTTGTTTGCAATCTGTAGTCTACAATGGTTCAATAATTGAGATTTTAAGTAGATAAGTTGGATAAAGTTAGTGTAACAATGGTAAAAGTAGAGTTGTATATTAGCCTAGCTAGTTAAGCTACTTTCAGATAAGGGTAGTTTTAGTTAGGTTAAGCTAAGCTAAGCCTAGTTAAGCCAGCTGGGCTAATTGTGTGACAAACAAATCTACTGCAGATTAATGTGTTTTGTTTGGGTAAATAAATAGTTTTGTTATTGAGGTTTTGGTCCACTGTTCATTTTGATAACCCTACTCACTTTATCTGCAACATTCAAAATGTCAGACATTTTACTTTCCCTGCAAAGTGAGACGAGTAGAAGATTTTTTTAAATTAAATTAAGTGCATGAAAACTACTCATGTTTAGGCTGTAAATGGCAAGAAATGAAAATCTGTCTTTGTTCTGTTTGTGTTTTCACTCAGCTACTTTTTGTGTATTTTCAGAGCCACAACTTCAGTTTCACAACTTTTAGAAACAAAATGATATATTTTATCAACTAATTGCACACATGGTCCTAAAAAAAGACAAATAATTCAATGGAAAGTGAAAATTAACAGAAAGTGATCAAAACAAGATTGAAAATGTTTTTTAAAACTTTTGTCTACTTTTTAAAAACTATTACAACATTTAAAAATGAGTTCTAGTTTATTTTAGCCATTTCTTAAGTGAATATTTTAACATCAGTTACTGTCTTAAAGTCATTACAACTCAACTGAAAAGGTTGTCCAAAGGTCATCCAGCTAAATTGTGTTATATATAAAGTCATAATTTGTGGCACTTCTAATGACTGGTGCAGTTCTGTCTCTTAATAAATGTACATAGCGGCTCAGTGGGCAAAGTAGTTTTTATTCTGCCAAACATTTTTCCTTAGAAGTTATTAAAATTACTGGAGTATTTGGTGGAAGCAGTAGCCTCACCAGCATTAAATGGGTGCAAAGCAGCCAGAAAAGCTACCTAGAGATGTTTTATTTCCCCTCTAATCTTTGTTCTTGCCTGCAGGTTCCTTCATCTGCTTAACATTTAAAAAAAAGCATAAAACAAACATACACTACAGCTCCTGTTGTAAGATCAGAGAGAGAAAGAGAAGTATGACAACATCTGGCTCTGCTTTACGACTGGATGTGAGTCTAAACCAGATCCAGCAGGTTCCTTTTAGTTGTTTCGTAATTTTTATTAAAGGCCCAGGTTTCAAGTGTTTTCACCAGTCTTATAAAATGTACAGAACATTACTGCTCAAGTTCTAAAAAAACTTATTGAAATTGAGATAAAATATCTATTTGTATTCTTACAGAAATGTTTTTGAATTATTATATTATTCAGTGTTTCTCTTGAATATCATGTTTCCAACTGGGAATCAGCAAAAATCAGATTTAACCTGAGCAGATGGTTGTGACTCCATGAAGTATTGAGGTGCAATATTAGTGTCTTTATTTATGCTTGAATGGTAAACAAGCCTCCAGCCACCAGGTGGCACCAGTGCTAAAAAAAAAAGTTTTTTTTTAATTCTGTAGAAGAAGTTGAAACAGTCATACAAAGCTGACAGAGGAGACAGTTTGACAATAAAAATTAAGTCCCAAAAATACGACAAAGTCTACATGCCTTCGAGTTTACTGTGAATACAAAATGTTATACTTCTTTTTTTTTGATTATTTAAAATTTAACCAAAATTGGTGTAATTTTTGCAGAAAAAAAGACTTTGCGATTGTACATTTTTGAACAGGAATATGTTGATTAAGCTGACAAGTAACTCATATTTACAGTTTTGTTTTTATTGTTACTAAAAATACACAACGCAGTGAATCATTTTCACTTTTACCCGTTCGAGAATTAAATGAACTAAGCCGTTTTGGGTAAATGTTACAAACTGAGTTAATAAACCGAAACCTGGAAATAGTTTTAAGACTTAATGACAAAATGAGCTGCAATAATTAAAACTTGTATTAATCTCTTGATAAATGATTTTGAAGGAGGAGGGACTTTGCAATGACATCACATGTCTATGACAGAGGACTTAATAAAAGGTTTTAATTTCGTAGTTCCAACTTTAATCTCAGGATTGTTTAAACTGTTCATGCACCATCAGGCAAGTCTGGTCTTAAAACTCAACTTTACCAAAGAAACTGGGGACACAAAGTCCAGTTTCACAAATATAACAAACTGTTTTCATAAAACAGCAACATAATTGAAGAATTGATTGGATTGGTTAAATACTTGGATTTAGATGAAGGTTGACAGAATAAAGTCAAAATTTGGAGGGGAAAAGTAAATTTTATTCATCCTTAATTTTTTATTTTTTTTTAATGGTCATAATCCTCTTTATGTCGGTTTAACTTTTGAATTATGCTTCTTTTTTATTATTATTTACAGTTAAGCTTAGACATTAGGACACTAAGCTCCAGTTGAAAATGTTCATATATATAAATTTTTTAAAATTCTCATGTTTTCATCCAACTCAATAAAATATTCTCCAGCTGGTCCAAAACTTTTCACCAGGTGTTCTTGGTATTCCCATGTTTCACTCTTATTGATCTCTTCACATTGGCTACCTGTTCACTACAGAACGCAGTTAAAAATAATAAAAAGCTCTGCCATCATAAATCTCATAACTTTTTGCCAGATCAGATCAGAGTCTGATCCAAAATCAGAGAGCCTTTGCAGATGTGAACCAGAACTCAGTGACCCTCAGACTGCACACATTTCTACACCCTCTGTTCTTATTTAACTCACTTTTTAATTCTTTTTTCCTCTAAAGAGTTTATTATTATTGAACCTGGAGGCCAAAGTTGGAGTTTTAGTTCATTGATTTGAATCAGGCGCGTAAAACGATCAAATTCTGACTTGATTCAAACCGGTTTCATCTGAAATCACAGTTGTGTGTTTCTGCAGGATTTTGCTGTTCTGCATGCCGACAGGAACATCTTATCTCTACCTTTAAACTGGTGTCTGAATCACCTGCGCTGAGCTGATGCCTCTCTGATGGGATTTAAGGGATTTCTGGCCGTTTTCAAGCAGCAGAGGTTCTGCAGAACAGAGACGCTTTTGTGGCCCCAACATCTGGGAGAAGGGTTAAAGTTGATATATCCCACCCCTTCAGCCTAAAGGGGGAAGGGAAAGGGCTTGAGAGGAAAAAAAATTAAACTTAAAAAAAATAAAGTTCTGGAGGAATGTGCTCAGCCCTGGAAAAAACCCGGATATGCGACGGAACCAGAAAAGTAACAGGATTAGACTCATGTTTGGGTTTAATAAAGCCAAGAATCCCATCATGAAGCAGCACAACGTGAACTGGAAACTGATCCCATTTGCGGGAGAGAGGAGGAAAAAAAAAAAAATCCTCCGCGTGGCAAACGACGTCACGGCGGAACCTCGCAGGATCCGAAAGGGAACCGGGTCACCAATCTGTCCCGACTGACGAACTGAATCATTTTAAGGTCCAATTAGTGCAAAATTACAGCGAATCTGGGGATAAATAGATTTTCACAAGAAAGAAAAACACAAGATGATCCTTGTAGATTTCCCTGTAATAATAAAAACCCCAAACTGGATTTATTTATTACAATACAACAAAATGGGTTTAACTTAATTAAACCCATTTTGTTGCCAGTATGCAGGTAATTTCAGGTATTCCGGCTAATTTCCAGTTTCTAATTACATCCCATCAGTTTGTGCGCTTCAACTCAAACTGGGCTTTAAACGCCCCATTAACCCGATTTCATTCACTTTCCCAGCATATATAGTTTTAGAAACAGTTTTCTAAACAGATTCTAAAGCAGCGAGATAAAACCTGAAGTCACAGAAGCGTTTGTTTCCAGACACAGAGCGGACCGGTGAGGATGCCAACGCGCTTTGTCTGGGATTTTTCCTTTACCTTCAGAATGGCTCCTGGTTCCTGGAAGTTGTCTTCAGTTGGATCTCTGGATTTTAAGCCCTTTGAGCCAAATTTGAAGCCCTTCAAGTTGGTTTTTCTTCCTTCTTTTGCTTCGAGGAGACAGTTGCTTCTCCAGTGGTGCTGCTCTAACTGGGCGAGGACAAAGAATCCCAAATCCCCTTTCCTCCTCCCAGTTTCTGCTCCCCACCCCCTCCTCTGCGTAGCGAGGAATCTGCAGCTTTTCTGGACCGCCCTTCATACTCACTCCTTACAAAACTCATCGCAGTGATTTTATTTATTTATTTTTTCAGATTAGATTGCATCATGCTTGGCGCACAAACTGATTTATTATTATTATTATTATTATTTCTGCAGGTTGTGATGGAAATGAAAGGCAGTCAGGTCTTTAAATCTTTGTTCTGGGATGTAAAGAGGAGCACACTCTGCCCCTCTTCCTGTTCACAACAATATTCGGAAGTCGTTGCTAAATCCTCAAACTGTCTCAGCAAAAGGAACAAATGGACTTCCTGAGACTCTCTGCACGTCACTGAGCCATGAAGTCTGGCTGTTTCTGTCACTATTAGCCATGGAGTTCCACAGGGTTTAGTTCTGGGCACCATTGTCTTTGTGGTTTATCTTTATAAGACTTTATGAAATATCTTCACTGCTTTGGGGATCATATTTGATGGAGTTGCGTAATAACTATTTACATTTACTCAATTACATTCAGTAACTTTTTTAAAAATTATTTTTAGGAGTCTTTTTTCTACACTGTATTTTTTATGAATTATCTTATTTGAGTAACATTTCTGGATTTTCTACTCACTGAATGAAAAACAAACATGTTTTAACCACAGATACACACCCACACACACACCCACACACAGCAGTTTCTGTTAAAGTTTCATCAGAGTTTTTTATTTTAAAAAAATGATTTGGAAACATTTTCTATTGCTGGATTTTTTTTTTTTATGTAAATTATTACATAACAAAACTTTCCACTTAACTTTATAATTTGGTCCGTCTGTCATTGGATGCTCTGCTCACCTCTGGTTTTCAGCAACTTTTAAACGTTATGAATCTTCCAAACCTTTGGAAACTACGTTGTGCAACTTTTAGATGGTTTTAACACCAATTCTGTTCTGTCTGCTTTAGTCAAACTCTAGTTTGTTTGCTTGGAGAGGCTGTCCGCTTAGCGCTAACACCATGCATTCAAATCATTTTAAAATTCCTCAGGTAAAAACTAATTTTCTGAAGTGTACCTTCAGTTAGAGTGCAGTTCTGTTCTGTTCAGGTAGACACTTGGCTTAGATCAATGCTTAGACTGACCCAGTCAATATTCAGACTCTAGATGTGGAAAAACCAATTCTGAGAAACTCTCCATCCAATCTGACTTGAGCTAACTTGCAAAGAAAAATGGTAAAAAAAAAAAATGTTTCTAGATTACAAAACTGGTAGAAACCTGCAGCTGAATCTGCAAAGATGTCTCTAAAATTGCCAAACACCTACACACTTTATTGAATTTATATAATAAAGGAGACTAATAACAGTCTCCTTTGAGTTGGTCTTTCACATAAAAGCTAAATGTATTGCAGAAAATTAATAACCTGGAGGGGTAGGAATACTCTTCCAAGCCGTCTTCCTAAAGACATTTACTCTTGCATTAAACCAATCTGAGACTTTCTTCAGGAAACTAATTTTGCGGCCAGCTGATGCAGCGTTTTCCCTGAAGGTGACTCAAAATGAGCCACACAGATTAAAAACGTTGCAACCGTTCAGTCAGCTTCCTTTTCTCCAGGGAATCTCTCAGGACGAACAATCACATTTTCCCTCCTGGATCTCTTGAGATGACAAGTGTTCATCACTTCACTTCATCACCTCTGTGGAACAAAACACATCAGCTTCTCCTTCACACATTGTCTGGGAAGCCTCACCTTCCTCACCAGTGGCCGTTATTGGTGAAAGCACACAAAGGGGAGCAGTTATTGTTAAATATCTGCTGCAAACAGGAGGTCAGTGGAGGAATGCATTGCCCTTCCCCCTCCTCAGGGTGCAGCTACATCTCCATTGTGAAGCACAAGCATGCTCTCATTCATGGGGTGTGATCTGGGGTCTCCGCTCTCTAAGTGACAGAGAAATATGACGAGCTGCCCTGCAGACGGGGAGCTGCAAATAGCCGCTTTGCTTGATTTTCATCGATTAGTTCTGGAAGCAGAGTTTGATCATGCATATCGAGGCGACATTGCTCCCATTGTTAGTGGCTCTCGAATCATTGCTTGATTTGATAAACCATGTGCTGTCACACCCACCAAACCGATACCTAATCCGACATGTGAGACAAAGAAAAGCTGCAAAAACACACAATCTTACTAAGTATGTTTTCTAGTGCAAATATCTTAGTAATCCTGAATTATGACAAAAGTAATTTAAAAGTAATTTAGCAGCAAGATTAAAGTGTTTTCTTATTTCAAGTGTACTAAGATATTTGCTCCAGAAATGAAACTAAAAATATTTGGTAAGATTTGGTGTCTTTGCAGTGAAAGCTGGAGACTTTTCATATGAAAGCCCTTCCCAGAGCTGACATGCTGATTTTCATGATATCAATCCAAATACAATGAGGAGTTTAAAGAAGCTCTTTTATTGAGTTAAAACAAGCTCCTATATCTTGGTGAAATGTCATTTATTAGTTAGTTTTCTTTTATATCAAGTGTAGTAAGACATTTGTACTAGAAACTAGACCAAAAATACTCTGTAATATTTTGTGTTTTTGCAGTGTAGCTCTATAAACCTTCAAATAACCGATAGAAATGTTGAGTCTGTAACTACTCTGTGTACTGAAGCAAAAGGCTTTTGTGATGAAACTTTGAAACTGGCACCACAAACAGATCTCTGATCACAGCGGCCCAGAACCGTAAAGCATGTAAATCAATCCCACCAGCAGCTTCTGCCAGAACCTTCCTCTTCCTCCATTTGGTCCTCCTCATCCTCACTGCTCGTTGTGATTTCGACATTCCCATCGATTTCAACGCTTCGGTTCAAATTGAAAAGGCTTAACAACGTTACTCATCGGCAGGACGGAGCTAGCACCTAGCATGTCATTTACCCAGAGTGCATTGCAGCGTAAACAACATGGCGACGTCCATGTGGCAATATTTTAGTACTTTCCTGCATTGTTTCTTCTAAAATTAATATTTGTAAATTGATGCCTATTGTTACAACTAATCATGGATTTTTTTAACCAAACACAAATAGCTACTAACACCCAGTTTTACCTGTGAAATTGTAATAATAGAAAATCTGCTGTTGGTGTTAAAGTGAAGACTTCAGTTTTTCTTAGAACTGGATGTCATGAGTCAACTTCCACAGTGTGATACCAGTTGTTTTCTCCTATTCTTACTCAACGCTTTAGTGTTTTCCGTGTCTTTCCACAGACAGATAAAGAAATCTCTGCAACACAGATCTGAAATTGCAAAATCACGCTGAGCGTAAGAGGTGAAAAGCCACTGGTGGAGAGTTGTCCTGTTGTTGGCTTCCCAACCCACAGTGAATCATCCTATTGTGATGTTTCTCTCGTGATGAAGGATTCAGTCCAAACCTGTTTCTGGAGCAACTGTCAAGTATGTTTGTATTTCACATTTCAGCAACACGGCAGTTCAAACTTCTGGAAACATTACATTACAATGGCAAAATGAAGATAATCAATGCAAAGTTGTAATCAATCAATGTTCCAGGTATTGTTAATGAAATATAACTGTTAATCTAGATTTTAAAAAACTGAGTTTTTGTGGTTTTTTTCAGTTTTCTGGAAGTTTGTTCCACATTAGAGGAACTTCAAAACTGAATGCTACTTCTCCATGTTTGGTTTGGCTCTGAGTTTCATTGATTCAACTAAAGTTAAAATCAAATAACTTTATCTGGATCTTACTGGGACATTAGTCCTTTCATTCTAAAAAAAGAAAGAAACAAGTCCTTCAGGTGATAGAAGGCTGGCTTTGTAACTGTCTTTATGTTGCTCTGAAGGTTCAGCTCTGATCTCTAGAAAGTGAAGCTGTTCGGACTCTACATCGCTCCTCTTTAGGTCCAAAGATAATAACTTCTGTTTTGTTTCTGTTTAACTGGAGAAAGTTTTGGCACCATCCAAACATCTGACCAGTGCTTGGACAGGTTCAGAGTCAACTAATAATATTGTAATGTAGAGTTACAGTAACTAATCTAATCACTTGTTATAATCTGAGTCAGTGGAAACATGTAGATATTAAACAGGAGGAGCCCCAGGTGTGAGCCTTGGGGTATCCCATATGTGACGTCTGTCCACTCTGACTGAAAGTTACTTGTTGACACAAAGACATTTTTATTCTTTAGGTAAAACCAGTGGACTGTGGTACCGGAGAGTCCGAATCAACTCTCTAATAATGTAACATGGCGTGGAATGACGCGTTCAGGTCCAACAGAACCGGTACTGTGGTTCTTCCACGTGTTATGTTTATATGGATATGATTGGATGCTTTGATGAGGGCGGTCTCAGTACTGTGGTAACCATGGGAACCAGACTGAAAGACATCAAAGCGACTGGTCATTGTTAAGAAACAACTTTTCAATTATTTTACAGATGAATAGAAGTTTGGGGATCGGCCTGTAAATCTGCGATTGTCCAGATTGTTGTTTTTTTAAAAAGTAGTTGCAGCAAGAAAGGCCTTGACGTTTCTCCTTTTGTTCAGCTGTGGTCAGCTTTTTAAAAAACCAAAGGGAGAGAAAGGGCCATGAAACTATAAAAAGACCTTGGACATTATTTTTCCTCAACTATCCTTTGTTTCAAATAAAACTACTGAGTTGGGAATCCTTTTATCTTCTGAATAACTTCACTATTGCAGGTTACATGTAAAGTGCAAAGCTGCAGGGATTTCAGTGTCTTTGTGGTAGCAGAAGTTTTTGCAACAGGCTCTATTTTAAGGTTGTATCACATTCTTGAAGCAGTTTTTATGCCAACAAGCCCAAAAAAAATGCAGAAGTGTGCAAATCTTTTCATAAAGTTGCATTAGAGCAAGGTTAAATCTCAAACAGCAATGTAAAATACCAGCTGTGTTCACGCTTTGAACCAGGATGACCTTTTCCTTTCCTCGTATTTCCTAGGCAGAAGTCTCAGTAGTGGTTACACAATGTGAGCACAGACTGAACACGATAAACGGAAATAAATCAACATCTTCAAACTAAATATAGAAAGACAAAGGCTGTAAAATATGCATTATAATTTATTGTATTTTAATCAAATAAAGGATTTAAACACTGTTTTACAAGATTTGATTTCCTAGATTCATAGATTTAATTTCTATAATATCAACAAGTAGGTGTTTGCTAATAGTCCAGAAGAGGGATCAAAATCTCAATCAATGAGAAACAACAGTTTAATCAATAATTTTCCAATTTTATCTGCTTCTTTAGAAAACGAAATGGCAACAAAACATTATGTTGGTGTGTAAGTTTGCAAAACCGCTCAAATCCAAAAATACCTTTAACACAAGATTTAATGCTGCATTTCTGTTCAAAGTCTTACAATGAGAATAAATTTACTGAAATATGTAACAGATCCAGTGCAGGAAAACTTACAATGTTTAATAAGTGATGTTAAATCCCAAACTAAGAGTGTGAATTGAGGAATTAAAAGAAAACCCAGAAATGCAAGAAGTTCTTGACAGATTAAAATGTCATTAGAAAGAAAGATCTATAAATCTAGTGTTTATATCTTTGTAGATTTTATGTTCTGCAGGGATTTGCTGAGTTTGCATCTCACAAGGCTTTTACACACAAATGAATGATATACTAAATGTCTTGAGTTTCTGCTTGGAAAACGCAACATGAATTCAGAACATTTGAGTTCAATAGAGGCACACCCATGAATGCCATCGAAGCCGCACCTTAAACAAACTGGGACTTCATGGAAAAATGTACAAAAATCAGCCAAAGTACCAGAAACAGAAATGTGAGCAACAGGCGTGTCCTGCAGTCTGATGAAGCTAAACTTAAACCGTTTGGTCAAAATGACTCATTTAGACATTATATTTGCAGAAATATAGGAGAAAGTTGACCCCTCCATTACAGTTGTGAAATATGTGGAAATATTGGTGCAATATTTCCAGAGATGAGCCAGGAAGTTCATGCTCATGCACAAATGGGTCTTGCAAAAGGACAATGATCCTGAGGACACAGTCAGCTTTTTGGAGTTGTTATTTCAAAACCCTGGGCTCAGTCCAAGACAAAAATTGAAGTTAGAGGTGAAAAAGTGTCTGGCAGCTGAAAAACCTGACTCAGTAGCTGTGTTTCTATTACAAATGTGCACAAGACTTTGTCAATATTTCACTAAATGTTGAAAAAAACAACGTAGTTTTGCAATTGCAGTGTTTGCATTAAATAAAAAATGCAACTAAAATCAAACGTGAGTAAATTTGTTTACACAATAAGTAATTAAAAAACATCCTCTTACCACTTCCTGTTGCCTTCTTTGTCATTTTCTCCAGTAGTAACATCCGGTTGGTGATCATCTGACTTGTGTGATGAGAAAAGAGTATTTCTGTTGCAGTTTTGTGAAATGTGCTTCAGATTTTGCTTGTGCGGCCGCCATATTGGATTTTGTTTTCAGAGAACTGCTGAGGAACATTGATTTAATTTGGTCATTTCAATGTTTCTTTTATTGTTTCTATGTAACTACATCCAGCATTTCTTGGCTAAAAATTTGTTTTTTGGGTAGAAATCTAAAAAAAATTCAGCCAAAATTGACAGCATTTCTCGTTTGAACCAAACTGGATTTAATATTTGATGGGAATTAGTTTCCAGTTTCCAGAACAAAGCCACCTGTTTAGTGAAGAAGACTCAAACAGTCTTCATCTCCGGAGGGTCCCGCCGTCCTGACACCCAGCCCCCGTTATTCCAACATCCACCATCTGCTCGGGGGGGGTCAGCGCTGTCTGTTTCTATGGCAACGATGTACCCCTCCTCCTCTCTGTAAGACGTAGGCGTCTTTTGTGTGGCTCCAACCGTAAACCAAGCGACCGGTTTTAATGACAGAAACAAGTTTCTTTGTGTGTTTTCAGTCTTTTAGGCCCTGATTTTTGAAGATCAGAGGTTGCTTTTGCAGAGATTGCACCAAAAAACCCTGCAAATTTGTGGTGGAAACCCTCAATAGGATGTAGATAAGAACCCCTCCCCCCAAACGCAAGAAGGTGACCTCGCAATTTAGCCCCTGCTACCCCCTTTTATGCAATGCATAGTCACCCTTCCTCCGGAGGTGAGGGTGATGGGAGGAAACGGCAGCAGTAAACCTACAAGCAAACAACATTAAGCACAAAGACAACGACTCGCTCTGGTTTTATTCTATATCTCATCTAAATAAGGCGCTAAAACAAGTCAAGTTTCTCTTGAAGTCTTTTAATTATGTTGACTTTCACTCCTCAGACTTGTGTTGCGACATTTGGAATGGCATGTTTATCCGCTAATAAAGCTTTCTCCTTTTGACTTTGCAGGCATGTGAGACTTTTAAAAACGCCCGACGACGGTTAATCAGTCTAATCTGCCTGTTTTCCATATAACTCAGGGTCACATTAAAGTGAGTCCCTTTGATCTGACGCAGAACCTTATTAGGCAGACCGACTCCACAACAGCGCACAGATGGAAAGCATTAGCCCTGCTGGCAACACACTCAGCCTCTCTGTTGCATTGTCAATGGATATCTTGCAGTAGGAAGGAGGTTTTTTATTGCTAAATTTAGCTAATTTGTTCTCAAAGTGAACAAATTGCCCGTGACGCCACATGTGCAGGTAGATTTGCTGCGTAAACTTTACCGTTTCGTTCGTTTAGAGTTGAAACCAGATGTTTACGGAAATGGGAAAAAAAACCCTGCCTTTTTTGTGGTTTGACAAAAGGATTAGCCAAATTGTTTCTACTCTACCATCACCAGGGTAGTGAGAGATTTTTTTAAGAATTGGTTTTAACTTTATTCAAACAGTAGAATTGACTTTTAAAGTGTTTGACTTGGATCAAACACTTTGGGTTTCCTTCGACAAGCTTCTCACAATAAAACAACTGATTGTGTTTCCATTCACCACAAAATTGTGCAAATTGAAATTACAAAATTAAATTTCCTTAAAGGAAACGCACCAATTTTGAAACAGAAATTCACTTTTCTATAAAAAGGTTTTGAGCTAGCTGGATGAAGTGAGTTTTTGATTTCCCACATCAAACTGGGCGCCTTTCTTTTAATAATAAAGTAAACCTGCAAACCCTTTTTCAGTTTTGGATTTTCAATCATTTCAATTAATTTCAAACAAAACCGTATTTATTTAATTAAACTATTACATCATATTTATTATTTAACAGGAAAAAATAAAAGTATTTTTATAATTTTGGCCCACAAGTACATTAAAGTTAAAGATTTTGATTCATGTATCAAAATGTTTCTACTGCTGTAGAAACGACAAGAGAACCATCAAAATGGGAATAAAAATACTGACAAGTTAACAGAAAATGATTACAAAAGCATATTAGTGTCAGACATGATCATTATCTAAACCAAGAGAATATCCCGTGTGGCGTTGTCATTTTCAGTTGAAATTCTTTGCATATTTTACATGAACGCTGTACGATGAGGACGCCATGTTCTCTCGTTCAGAGCACATGTTCCACCCTGGAACATGTACAGGCAAAACATTCTGCATGTTGGAGGCATTATGGGAACTGTAGTCCTCAAAACACATCAGTTCTGCAACATTACACCTGAAAGGTGATGGGAGCCAACATGGAGGCGTAATTTGGCTGCAGAGCTAGTGTTAGCGTAGCTGCTATGCTAGCTGCTGGGTGAAAAACAATATTTACCGTCTCACAAGATTTTTGTTTTAATGTTTAAGAAACATTAAAACAATGTTTTACTCAGTTCTATACGTTTCTTGATTTTCATGTTGGATTTACTCAAACTTTTCTTTAATCTCAGATTTATATCCACAATGATAAAATTTGTCCATGATCATTAGAAATGAGTTCAGTAAAGACAAAAGGATCTTTTAAAAGATATTTAGTTTTTTAGGAATATATCTGTTAATAGTATATTACGTCACCATAGGGCCAGAAAAAAATCAGACTTTAACCTCAGAATTTAGACTTTAATATTTTGAGAGAAAAAAATCTGAATTCTGAGGAAAAAAACTTTAAGATTAAAATCTTTTTTTCAGTGCTCCTAATCCTCTTCCGTTAGATCTTATTTATCACAGAATGTCTCTTAATAATTAATTTCAACATACCTGAATATAGAATCCACTTAGACACAACAACTTTCAGTAAAATGTAAAAATGTGTTTTAACCTCCGATCACAATGTTTCATCGCCCCCTAAAGGCCTGGCATGCACACTACATCCTTTCCAGTTGTATTCATGCTTTCATCTGAAAGCTGTTTTCTAAATCAATTTTAGAAAACTTAGTTTTTTATGAATTTGAATACCAAACCAACTTTTTAATCTGAGTTTAATCCAGTGGTATTTCATAAGCGATGTCTCTTATTGAGCTGCTACACAATCTGGTCTTTCTGGCGTCTTGGTTGGATCAACATTCCCCAGAATGAAAGGAAGGAATCTGATGCCTGAAGGGAATCCAGCTTAAGGGCCAAAAGGCAAGTCTTTGAAAGAGGAAGAAAGAATCTCTTCACGGGGCAGGAAATGAGCTCCGATGCCTCCACTTTGATGCTGCCTCTTCAGAAAATTCATGTCCGTCCATTTCCAGCTGCCAATCCCTTAGAAAAGGATTTTTACAACAAAATAAAATCTTTTGAGTGAGTTAGAAAATGAATGATATAAATCATTCATTTATATCAAATGTAACATGATTTCTTGAGTACGATAATTTCCATTTGGACGACAGTCGCTATAGAGACGCTCCCATTTAATCGAGGATGTGCTTGCATTAATGTTCCACTATTATCAGTTGAAAATGGTCTCAAAATTACAGCTTTATCGTTTATGACAGTAATTTTGGGGGCGATTTATTGTCCAGCAAAATTTGTTATTGTGATACAAATTAGTATATGTCACGTTTAACATAGCAGAAAATATACAAAGACAACACAACCCAAACTAAAAATCAGAAATATGCAGAAGTTAAAATGTTTACTCTAAACTAATTGATCAATATGGATTTACAAATCATTTACTGTAGAGAAAAACTCACCAGCAGAACAGTTCCCCTCCAAAACAGGTGGTGGCAGCAGTGATCATTTTAATATCATTCTGTATTTATTAATATTGCAAGGACTTCAAGAAAATATCTTCCTTTAGTGAAATATTTTGAAAATAAAGATATTGGGCTCTGAAGTTGCCAATCAACCAATCACTGAAACAACCAAAGATTTGGACTTGGGTCACTTCAAGCTCCAGTTTATCGCTTATATTTAGTCGTTTCTGAATTGTAGAGATAAGTAATGCTGAGTCATCTCCATGTTGCTGCACTGTAAAAAGCCAACTCATGACTCGGCCCTTTAAACCTTCATCATGTTCTGTTCCTTTGCCTTTCACCGAGAGTACTTCTCTATTTTGCCCTCTTTGCGCAGTCAGCATTAAATAAATCCCACAATGCAGAAACTGTAACCGCCTCATTCATCCTGTTAAACTCCTGAACCTGTTGTTCCTCTAGTTATGTCAGCATGATTGTGCCAAAAAAATTGAAAAGGAGCTGGCAGCCGACCAGAAGGTTTTGAATCAGGTTGACAAGGAGGAATTACCGGCTGCGTAAAAGTGCAAGCGTCACCACTGATTCAGTTCCGCTCGGCTGGATGACGGGAAAATGAGACCATAAATCAGAGAGGAGACTCCAGAGGAGATTGTGATTTGTTTCCTCCTCGCCACGAGAATGTAATATGAAGAATGAAGTTAAACATCAGCGCTCATTGGATTTAATCCAGTTTAAATTTATTACAGTCGGGGTAATGCTCATGTGTTAACTCCATCGGGTTTGAGCGGTGATGTCAGGAAAACAAGTTTTTCATATCTCCGCTCGGTGAACCACATCACAAAAACTTAGTCTTTCGAGAGACTGTACGTATGCGCGGTCTGGGCGGGACGGATTACACAATCTGTCCCCTTTGTCAGAGTTATTCTGGACCATAAAAACCGCCCCTACAATTACAGGCTGCGGATTTATTTAAAGTTATTTTTCCTGGCGGAAATAAAACACATGCTGCCTTGAGTCAGACTGGAATTCAAGGCTTTAAAAGAGACGATCTGGTTGAGTAGAGCGTCCAAAGTGATGGCTTGTTGCTAGCTCCTCATTGTTGGGAAAACTTTAGAGATAAGACATTTAAATGCAAACTTATGTCAATCTAAATGTCTCATCACAGAGTTGTTCTGAAAGATCAGGTCAACCATTTTAATAATTCAGATTAGTGAATGAGGCGGTTCTGCTAGGATTCATGCCTTTGGTTCTGATCCTGTGTCTGTCTGTCTGTCTGTCAAGTTAACTTGCAAACAACTTAGCTACTCGTCTATCTGCTCTTCGTTTCCATCCTAAACTTTATAAAAAGAAAGCACCTAACTTGTGTTTGAATAAAAACAATAAGTAAATCTAGCGAGCTAGCTACATACATAAGCTAACAACTAGCTAACTAGCTATTCTTCTATCTACTCTTATTTTTCATCTTAAAATTTGCATCCTAAATAAAGTTAAATGAAGAAGCAGCCAGCTTGTTTGAATAAAACAATAAATAAATCTAGCTAGCTAGCTACATAGCTACCTAGTTCAGCTAACAAGCTAGCTAACTAGTTATCAACCTAGTTATTTGTCTATCTGTTCTTAGTTTTCATCCTAAACTTTGCATCCTAATGCTTAGGAAGAAATATATATATATATATATATATATATATATATATATATATATGCATTATATTTTATAATGCATATTTTAATTGCATTATAAAATATGCAAATAAATATCTCTTGAAATTAAAGGTTCCTTTTTAAATGATGACTTTAAATTACAAAATGTCTTTTTAAAGAAAACTTTTATGTAAAAATTACATAGAATTATTTAATTGTGTATTTATTTCATGCATGAAACATGAAATAGCGCTCAATCATGTGTGAGCGCTGCTGTCATAGAATAATTGAAACTGTCAAACCATCAATTATTTAACAATTTAATGATACATCTGATTATTTTATGGTAAATTAAATAATTTAATAATGTTTTTAATAATTTTGTGATACTTATTTATTTAATTTGTCAACCAAAACACTACATGAATAGTTAGACAGAATGCATTTTTTAGTATGCTATTTTTAAATATTTCTTTCATTTTTCAAGTTTTTCTGCAGCTAGTAACTCCTTTTGTAGCTATTCTGCCTGCACTAATCAATCATTGTGGCTGGAATAGGTACCTTCTTACATATTTTTCTATAGAGTTTGCACATCAGAGGTCAACCCTGCTTTATAAAGAGCAGTACAAATGTTCTTATCTCATGTTTTTCTCTGTTGCTGGATGCGATCCAGATGTTTTCCCCCTGTAAGAAGAGGAACTCCTCATTTCTCTTTAACGTTACAAACTAAAACTGTTACCAAAACTTCCTGTTTCCGTTTGCAGAAACAGGAAGACAGAGGTTTTCCTCTGTCTGGAGGTTTTACGTAACTCTGAATACAACGGATTGTTGTTATAAACTTGGGGAATGGATTTGTCATAACAGCTGCATCATTTTGCCCAAGAATTTTTCTCATCCTTGCAGCCAGGCAACAGAACAGCTGCTGGATTTACAACAGCAACGTCCAAACCCTGATTGCACAACAGCCCATAAAAACAGAATCCAGAGCGTTGACTTTGTTTTTCCAACACAAACTGAATGTTTTACTGCAGAAGTTTTCACATTTACATGTAATCTGGGAAATTTAAACTACAGGACACACAATCTAATAAATTAGAAATCCAAAAATGTGTTTATTGAGGTTCCTTTTTTAGTAGTTTTGGTTTTACCTGATGAAAAATAAACAAAATATATGAAATCTGTACATCATTAAAGAGCAAAAACGTCAGACTTTTGCCTTTTCAAAAGAAAAAAGCAAAACTTTTCAGGTTAATTCAGGAATAAAAAAAAATAGGATAAAAAAGCACGTTTGATTTTGGAAAGTGGTAAAGTTCTAGAAAAGTGCAGAAATTTTGAGATTAATTGTAGAAATTTTCTAGAAAAAACACGGACATTTTTCAGTTTGAAAACTGGAACATTTTCTACATAAAATGCATTTTTAGAATAATCTGTGAATTTTGTTTTAAAGAGTTGAAAATTTATACGTTTGAAAAGTGGAAAATTGTCAAGACAAATGTGGAAATTTGAGTTTCAAAACTTTACACTTTTCAATTCTTGAAGAAACTCAAGAATGTCCAAGATTTTTGTAGAAGATTTGCAACTTTTCAAACTAAGAAATTTCCAAATTTTTTCTAGAAAATGTCAAAGATTAATCTAAAAATGTCTGTTTTTTGTCTAGCAAATTTTCAACTTCTGAAACTCAGAAATTTTCTAGAAACATTTTTTTCTGAGATTATTTTTGGTGAAAATGAACTCATTGTTTTCTGCAGTGGCCCTAATATGCTGCTGTAAGGTGATTTCTGTTGACCTTTTGTGTATTTAGGAGAGTCTATTAAATATAATGTAATCAAACTCAGCTAACAGCAGTAAGACTTTCTCTTGGATGGTTGAGTGAAAGCATAACACAAACTCTTCCCAAAGCTTCCCTCAACCATCCTGCAGCCCAGGGCGACCAGGGGGAAAATCTACACTGGAAACTGTTTTTCACCTCCTGTCTTTAAATCCAGAGCAGACTTTATCTTTCTTCATCTGCTGCAGGATCTCCTGTCTCCTGTTAGGAAGAACATGTTGGTTCTTCCTGTGATAAGATCATGATATGCGTCTCTTTCAACTTTCCTGCTCTGGAATGCAAACTGGCGTCGGCGCCGCAGCGTTGCACAATCAACAAGAATACAGCAAGTGGTCAAAACATTTTGTCTTTTCCAGCTGACCGAATGTGCTGAAACTCAGCTTTGGTTGCTAGGTAACAGGCGGAACTCTGCTGGGGTTGCTAGGTAACGATAAGTGCCTGCTGATTTTTGACGTAGCATTTTGGAGTTTTTTGAAATGGCTCATTTCCAGACACCAAAAAGTGAACTGGGTGGGGTTTTTAAGAGTTTTTGGGGGGTGTTTTTAGAAGTAAAATGTGAATTTTGCATAACATGGCCCCTTCAAGCACAGCTTTGGGAACCAGAAAACATTTCTCCAGAGTTAGATGGTGTGATAACAACGTCTATCACCTTCTCAGGTAATCTGTGTGGCCGGTTCTGTCACATTATGTTGCCTCAAGGATTGTGAGTTACATAAAAACCACTGCTGCAGTTTGAGTGGCTTAAATGTTCAAAGTCTGAACTTGAGAGCTAACAGGGGTTTTGTTACAAAATTTAGTTGTAACATTTAATACCAACTGAATGGGTTTTGTTATATAACTCTATAGGACACAAGACTTTCAGAATAGAGTTGAATAATCTCGTTTTATAAAGTTTCAGCACCGTCAGCAAGGAACAACAGACATTAGCGTACATAGTGACTTTCTTATTCTTATCCCAACAAGAAGAAGAAGCAGGTAAAAGTCTGTTGTCCATTGTTCAAAAAAAGTAAAAGTAGAAACAAAAATCAGCTTAATAAATGTAATAAATCAGCAGCTAAGATTTAAACAGTTGATAGAAACCACAGGATGTTAGTCTTTTAACATGTTCATACTGTCACTTTCCATCCTTCTGAAATTCAGAAAATGAGAAAATTCAGCTTCTTTCTAAAGCAGTCCACACCAAACTAATGCAAGAAATAATGAAGAACGGCAGGCTCTTCATTTTTAACACATTGCAAATATGAGCAAAACTTTCTCAATATTCCACTAATTTAAAAAAAAAAAAAACAATTTCACAACTGCAGTGTTTCAATTACAAATGAAACACAATTAAAATCACATATAAATTAGTTTGTCATTAAATAAGTTATTAAAAACATGCGGCGCCATCATCCTCTGACTACTTTGTGGTTTCTGCCAGTAGTAACATCCTGTTGTTGATCATGTGATGAGAACAAAGCTACAAAACGCCAAAGGAAAACAAAAAAAATAGTTAATTATAAATGTTAGGGTTCATAAATGTAGCAGTTAAACTAAAGTTAATGTATCTCAGGAATGGAAGACCAAGAACTAAAACTAAAGATTATAGATTATTTTTATTCATGTTCACGTTGACACTTTGGTAATCTCTAAGTTAATTTATGGAGACATGATGCAAATATTTATGTACATTTCACACTTAATCTATTTGATGGATGATCCAATAAATTATGACTTACTGCTTGAACTACAGTTTTGACACCATGAAGCACAAACAAACACACCCCAACACACACACACACCCCAACCTGTGCAAAAAGTGCTTTTTCAGCAGATTGCATGCATAACTCCAGCCATTGTTCATGTGTGAACTTGGATGTGTGACGACGCTGAAGTGATCGCTCTGTCTTTCACGAGCTGCTCGTTGTTCTCAGCTGACATCCACTGCTTAGTTTTTCTATCTGTCAGTCAGGTAATGGTGAACAGAGAAAAACCCAAATGTCAGGAAGACGTTGAATTTATACATCTGAATTTTTATCCCGTGCCATTATGTATAGAATTTTTTTTATTTAAATTTGCCAGAAATATTCACAAGCAGAAATTTACCTACAAACATTGAACAGCAGAAATTTGCCAGCAAAAGTTCAACTTCATAAACTTAAACACACCTTCAAAGTTTCCCCTGAAAAAATTCACTTCAAAATTTTACCTGCAAAATTCCACTGCTCAAATTTGCCAGCGACAATTTCACAAGCAGAAATCAAACTCCAAAAATTCACCTACAAAAATTCGACTGCAGAAATTCACCTTGAAAAATGTCACCGGAAAAAAATTTGCCTTTGAAATTTCACTGGCCAAAGTTCAGCTGCAGAGATTGGCCTGTAAATGATCACAAAGCAACACTCAAGATGAAGTCACACCGTTTTTAGCCAATCAAATTACTTCCTTTGGCTAAAAGCTGATTAGGTCAGCAAAAGGTCACTACATTTACAGAAGATTTTTTGCAGGTGAATTTAGAAAAAAATAAATGATTTGTATGAATTTTTTCAACAAAAATAAGGTCATACAGATTTGTATGATAAGCCTATGTAAGATTTTTTTTAAGCAACAAAACAAAAAAATCACATATAGGCTAAAAATTCAGTCTTATAAATTCAATATTTTAAAAAAGTCTGTTTGTAATGAGATTATATTTCTTCCATGCAAACACAGGAAGCAGACGGGTGAAAATAAAAAGATAAACTTAAAAAGGACATTGAAGAACGTACAGAGACTAAAAGTCCTGAATAAAAACACAAGAAGAGAAATGTGACGTAAAATCTGCAGAGTTTTGCATTAATGTAAAAGCAGAACTGACTTTCTCCACTCCTCTTGCTGAGCAGAACTGAGTTTCCTGATGAAACTTGTCTGAACAGCTGAACTCACGTTTGGTTGAGGTGAAGTTTGTCAACAGCCATACTGAGATTTCTTCAGTTCTGGCCCAAATTAATCGGGTGTGTACATGTTAATGAGCCTTTCTCTGCGCCAAAAAAAGATTGCCTCAATTTTATTTGCATTCAGCTACAGGACATATTCTGATGCTGTCATTTATGGCACTCAGTCTAAGAGCGTTTCTAGGATTAAAAGAGATAAATGGTTGTAAATCATCCATGTCTGTTGATCATATCTAAGAATAAATTAAAAATAAACAGGAGTCGCTCCAGAACACGCCCCTGAGGGATCCCACAGGTGATTTTGATTGAGGTTAACTGACACAACACACAAACACACTAAAAAATCTGCAGATCTGTCCTGCAAATGAAAATCTACATTAAAAAATTTATAATTGGGCAAAAAAGAGGATTAGGGAAATAAAAATAAAAAGAATCTATCTTTTTGGTCAGAATTTTGACTTCAATCTCAAAACTTTGACTTTTTTCTCAAAACTTTGACTTTAATCTCAGAATTCTAACTTTTTTTCTATAAATTTTGAATCAAATCTGACTTAAACTCAGAATTTCAAATTTAATCTCACCAATTTTGACTTAATGTAGAACTCTTGCTTTAATTTCAGAATTTCACCTTTTGTCTCTGAATTTTGAACTTAATCTCAGAATTTTTACCTAAACTCAAAATTTTGACTTTAATCACAGAATTCTTTTTCTTTTTTCCTCATAATTCTGACTTTTGTTGAAGCCAGGAGAAAAAAATCTGAATAATATTTGTTTCAGTGGGACGATTCGTCTTCTGGAAAAAAAGTGATATATATATA
>CAEFZY010026505.1:0-15689 GCA_903066815.1 Brachyrhaphis roseni
GCTGAACCTTGCCTGCCTCCAGTCAACTGAATATTGGATTTTCCTTGCCTGAGACCATCCTGTGCCTGACCCTGGACTGTTTTGGCTACTGAAACCTGGTTAGTGGATAGTCTGTTGGTTAGTCTGTCATTTGTGATTCCCCCTGAGGCCCTAAGCCCTTCAGGTTTCCACTCACCCAACACTCCCAAGGCTGGATTCTTGACCCCTGTTGATCCCCCATTCCTGATAAATCTCTTTTTGGGTTTTCTCTGTTTTTTTCATTCGATCACGACTCTCACCTCTGTTTTTGTGTTCCCTGGGCAGGTCACCAGTCTATCAGAGGTCAGCCAACTATGCACACACTTAAATGTAACTTGGAGGGACCAGTTGACCAGTTTTAGAGAGGAAGCTGGATTACCCAGAGAGAACCCAACCAGAAGGACTCCAGGCTGGGATTCAAACCCAAGACATTTGTGGTGTAAGTCAACAGTGCTACCAACTCCTCATACATGCAGCCCAGCATGAGCTTAGAAGATATTAAATTAAATATGACAAAATAATTTTGACATATTCCCTCACACTAGTCTTCCATACAGTCTCTAGACTGATTTGATATTGCACTTCAGCATTCCCCTCTGTACTAGAATGACTGTAGGAGGGATTATCAAACTTTTAAAGCTTGATTTCTCACTCAGTTCTCAAAGTCCTCACACTCATTATATAATAATGTCCCACTTAGTTCTAATAATCTTTTGGATATTGAGTTTCATCTCTTGTGTGGCAGCCTGGTTCTTTAAAGCCCTAATGGCTAAAATGTTAATAAGCCAGCTAATAAAAGGAAAAGAAGAGTATTTAGGCAGTCATGCTTGGCTTCTCAGCTGCAGGGGCTCTGTTGTTTGTTTTGAAGCTCTAATAATGACTGCACAGACTTATAATTATGAACTTAGTGAGGTGAGGAAATTACTCAAGATGAAGAGACAGCAGGGGAGCAGATTGTTGGAAGGCGCATATCAGAGTCTGCTCCTGACTCACTCCAGTTTACAGGAGGTGGAAATGAATGAGCTGCATCCTGAAAACAACATATTCATCATTCAGACTAAAATAGAGATTGTGCAGAATGACAGCTCATGAAGGAAAATTATTTTCTTGTTTTCCTATGGATTCACAGAATTCCTAATTTGTTTTTCTCCAACATTATGCTACTCTGCAAGTAAATAAAGGCATAATTCAGTGTAATTGGTAAAACAAGAGAGAAAAATTTTCAGAACACAAGCTAAAATGAATTTCAATACAGAGAAAGTCTGAATTTAATCATTTTACCCAAAAGTAAAATGGTTTAAAAAAAAAATAAAAGGTGTACAAGTCTTTTTTTTCAGTGTATGTAAACTTCTGGTTTGTTTAATTTTCCAAAAAGTTAAGCCTGATGTTTTTTGAGAATAAATTTGAGAATGCTGCATGAGGAGTACTTTTACTGCTTTCAGTTTTCTCAGACTAGCAGATGGTAGAAAAGTGTTGTTGAATTCCCAAATGTGTGGTTTCTCTCCACAATCATGTTTATGTAAAAGCTTTGAATTCTATGATTCTCGATCTTCGGAAGTTTTGCATGGATAAAATTGTGTTTGCTTCCAATCTGTCATCCAACCATGAAGTGGAGCTCCCATAATTCCAAAAACAAGGCAGTTGTTTGTAGTTCTTAAATCTGACACATTGATGTGTTAGCGTTACCTTTGAATTGAAAATTGATCTTTCTCAACCTGCTGCCTAGTAGTACATGTGTGAACTGATGTTGGAAACCAGAAAGTTTGCAAATCCATCAAACACAACTGGACAGCAGATGCATTTCTCATCTGAATTAAGTTTACAATCATTTTAGATACAGTAGTAGATCCATTTTTTTCTTTAAACTTTGGACGTCTAAATATAATAGATGAACCTGGTATTTATGAAGTCTGTATTTTACCCAAATTTTTAGTCACTGCCCTCATTACAGAACTCTCAAATTATGAACCAGTGATTTATTCAACAGTCAGTGTTTGTGTAGTAATTTCACAGACAAACTAATGTGTATGCACTGTGAAACTCTGGTTTGCAAAGCAATTCCTCATCTCAGAGACTTCAATTCATATTGACATTGAATTCTCAGCTGCAGAGAATTCAATGCAGCTGAGACATTGATGCACATCCATTATGTAAATTTGCTGTCTTACCATATCCCATAGGTAAGCTGTTGTATTAGTATCTGGCAAGTATTGAGAATAGTAGCTATTAGTTGTAATACATAGGAACTCATCGGAAAATTGAATGAGATGATTTGAGTGGGAGGTAGCCATCAGAATGTGGGCAAACTTTGGTCATAAAGAAATGGATATAATCAGCATTAATAGTAAAGTTGACTGTGTTGTTTAAAACATTCCTTAGCTGGTACAAAGAGACCAAAAGTGCCCAGGTTTACCTTGTAACAGGTAAATATGGACAAGTACAGCATAGCCATGTATGAGCATACTGAGAGATCTGTGCTAATATGGGGAAGGTTCACCGTTTACCCCCATGTGTGTTAAATGTTAGCTTTTATTGTTAGCTTTAGTAAGCTAGCAGCTAATATAAGTTTTACCAGTCATTTTGGGAGTTACAGGACAGTGTTGCTGTCATTATTTTTGCTCTAGGATAAATGATCTGTAACTCAATAGTTTATTACTGCTATGTTAGGAATGTTCATTTCTGTTCCATCAGATACTTATAGGTACTTGTTACCATGTGATTAGCTAATCTTTCATTTGTGTTAACAGGCACATGAACAAGTGTACCTACAGTTGGGAGGAGATGTATTACCTTATATACTAGAGTCACTGGTTGAACTGTAGAAATATCCTGTTCATCACCTGCTTATATTTAAAATATCATTTCACAGACACAGATTTTAAGACAGTTATCAAATTGAAGAGTAACTGCCTAAGTAAAACACTGTTACGGAGGCAAACATGAGGAATAGGAAAAGTTTCTGACATCCTAACCAACTGGTTGACCTCGAACAACTTCAGCCCTCTAATGATGTAAGTTTTGGTCGACAGTGACACAGCTGGCAGTAACAACACTAACCGTCAGACTAATGAGACGGTTTTCCTTCTCCTGTTGTCTGTGGATGGAGGTGAAGATGTGCTACTGACTAGTTATTCCAACCAGTAGCTTCATTAAGACACAGAGCAGTTGAGCTTAATGAGATGCGGTTTGTTGTTACTGAATGGGTCAAACTGGAGACACCAAAACAAAAGAACAGGGGAATGAGGATTCATGAAGGGAGATGAATCACTTTGTGACTCAAATCAAAGTTTAATTTGTGTTGTAAAATTGTGCTTGATTGTTTTACTTAAAACAGCAACTTGTTGTATATTTTGCCATTAACCCTGGTTTGAAGTGGAAGTTGAATGATTTTAAGTGCGATGTTTAATGGTAGCCAGTAGGAATGCAGCATGCAGAGGAAATTTTGAGCAATACATTTTTGACTTATACTGTAATGGAGTCCTGCTTTGGCCATCTACCATATTCAGTTACATTTTGTAACAAGTTGGTCATACTGTGAGCTCTGCTTGATGTTAGCTTCTACTCTGCTCTCTGAATGAAATGATGAATTACTGTTATGTGAGCCAACATACTACAATATGATAAAGGACAAACTATTTTTCTTGATGTGTTTTTTAAACTATTTTCAAACTGTGCCCTGTACTGTCAGATATTCCAAACTTTCTCAGAAAGTCTTGGCCTGTTTCTTGGTCCCATTAATCACACTGGCAGCTAGCCTGGTACACATCTTACTCTAGGACGCAATTACTGCACATTTTGGTTATTGGATTTTCATCGTCAAACGATTCTGCCAATTTTTCAAAAGGCTTTATCTCCTTGTGTTACCTTCCTGCTTTTTTAAAAGCCGCTCTAGCCAGGTGAGAGTAAGAGATTTAAGAAGATTCCCTTCATTTTGTTTGTTAATGGAAATTTTTAAGTTTGAAAACCCCAGTTGTTTAGCTAAATGCAGAGTGGTAAAGAGTAAATGTGGAGTTTTGGATGGTACTGATCTCTTAAGCAGGACATTTGTTGAACAAACTGGCACCAAGTCATCAGAAGATGGTCTTACACTCTGTGGGTTCCTAGTCCATTAATATGACCTCTGATTGCATCCCATGATACAGAAACTAAATACGGCAGAAATTTGGAAAGTATTGGTAGAAAGTAAATCTTTCAGTCATGTTTATATTACTGAACAACTGTTGCAGAGTGGCAGCATTCTGAAATTTCTTGAAAAAGGGAAATGATTGCAGCAACCGAAACAAGGACCATAGAAACACAGAAGAATGTTAGTGTTTCAAATATTGTTTCATGGTTTATGTCTGAAATATTTCCTCTTTGTTCAGTCTTAAAGCCCACAATAGTTCCATTCATTTTCGTGAAATAAAAAAATATGTAAAAAAAAGCATAAAAAAGGAAGAAAGCAAGTACTTAAGAATGCAGTCAAAGTTACTAGCAAAGTAATCATTGAATTATATTGCCGAGGTAAAGGCTTATAAGGTTCAATGTGTTCAGTAACTTAGAGATCTAGCACACTGGAACCCTGCACAGGAATGTAAAAGCTCTCTGTTAAAATCTTGGTCTGCATATCATTCACCATCGTGATGAGGGAATGCTTGTGACAAAAATTTGTAATTCAAATCCGACATATTATTTCAATTAAGCTTTTACTGGTTTATTTTTTAGACCATCATTAGTGTAAGCAGTGTAACTATATATTGTATAATTGGTGTTTGTCATTTGATGTGTGATGACAAACACACATCGGGGGCTGGGGAGGGGCAACTTTTGAAGTTTGTTATCCCTTAAAACATTGGGATGCCCTCCCATAACTTTAAAAGTCTAGCTCCCCCACTGGTCATCGTCTATCCATGTTTTAGTGAGGTATGGCTCTCTAAAGTTACTTACCTGCTATAAAAAGCATTGAAAAGCTAGACTGTCATTTACTTATTCATATTTTCGATATTCTGAAGTTGGAGCTTAAGTATATCTGCTCTTTAAACTTCAAAATCTGAGCTCTAGCGGGGAGAGAGCAGCAGCTCTCTCCCCGCTAGCTCCCGTTGTTGGAGCGAGCAACAACGCTACATTAGCGTTGTTGCTAGCTCCGGAGCTCGGCTGAGCAGTCTCCTTCTGTGCGCTGTCCTTAATCCCAGTCACTTGAAGTAAAACAAGTGTTATGGCCCTGGGCCTTAAGGGCTGGGCTGCAGGTATTGCTTTTGTCTGTGTTTGTGCTCCTCCCCTTTGCAGGTGTTTCTGATCCGTTGATTTGGAGTGCAGAGTATTTGAACCTGGCCGTCTCCACCTTCTGGGTCACCTTCGGCGTCCACTCTGCTGCTTGACACTTGTGGTGTTTTGGTGCCAGGCCTCAGCTCCCCTCCTTTTGCACATTTGAGTTTGTCTTTGTTTTTGCACTTCAACACTTCCATATGCACTCATACACCACATCCAAGCATTTGCATTACATCACCATACTGACATCCACAATCCATTGTTGTTTTTGTTGACCATCTTTAGCTTCAACAATTTAGTGGAGCTTTGACCAAAACGCTGACTTCATCTTATCCAGTCTTTAGTGTGTTGAGGTTTTGGTAAAAAAAAAAAAAAAAAAAGTTTGAACAGTTCTACTTCACCACAGTATTTTAATGCAAACAATAAAGCTCTCTGCATCATCAAGTTATGCATAATTAAAAAGAGAAGAAACACGAGTGTTTGATTAAAAGAGTCAGAAGACATTGTCAAAGACGCGGTTACAGAAGCACGGACACATGCAAACCGATAAACACAAACACCAAATACAGAATGCAGAATCTCTTTCTTCTTCGAGTCAATGGCGTAAAATTCAAAGAAGATGCTTCGGAAACACACACACACACACACGCCGATGCGCAAACACACTCATAGGCCTGAATCCCAGTGGGGAGTTAATGTCATCTCCGTTTAGTTGATTGTAGTGGCTTTTCGCCCCTGGAGACTTTTCCACTAGTTTGCGGAGTTACAGTCTTTATCTGCTCTTCATTTCCATACTCACACAAATCAAACACATGCACACACAGAGAAATCACCAGAGTGAGACACAAAAACAAGACAAATCAGATTTTGAGAAACCAAAAAAAAGCTAAGAAGTTTTTGGTTTTATAAACTGAAAACATCCAATTTTATTTCATACAGAAGAGAGCGGCTTCATTTCACTTCCTTCTGATAAGGAAAAACAAATACCCCTTTTTTAAAATATGGCACTGGGAAATTGGAAATAAGAGCAATATCATGTCTGAACATGTAGCATGCCGGTTGCTAAACTCTGTTTTCTTCTTGTTAGTTTTTGCTTCCTTACTAGATACAGAGACAGAAAAAAGTTGTAGTTTCACAAATGTAAACTGTAAATATTGGGACAGAAAACACATTTTTTTAATTTTGTGACCATTTTACCACACACATATCAGGTATTTGAGGTAATAAGTTAGTTGTACTTTGGCAAAGTTAGGTTTATGCTGTGGTACTGCTATATAAAATAAACATCTTAACAGCAGTGGTAGCTCACTGCTGTTAAGATGTGAGCTACTACTCACATGGAGAAATGAAAAGCCATGTCAAAAGTAAAGCTCTCTCCAATATATGCCTGTGAATGATTACCTATCTTTTATCTCATGGTTTGCTTTTGGTTGGGAGAACTACTTAAACTGAATCGAAGAACCCAGTAGGAACATAAGAAGGCAGTGCTATTGGAAAAAAAAGATATATATATATATATTGCATTCCTCTTGTATAATGCTTCAAATATTCCAGATTTTCTAGCTAGCAAATGGCAATTTGACTAGTGATGGGATTTTCGGCTCCTTTTCGAGATGCGGCTCTAATGGCTCTTTTTAGTGTGGAGAGCCGGCTCTCCACACCTCTTTCTTTTGTTGACCGGGGTGGGGGGTGGGGTGTGTGTGTGACACTGTTATGTTTCTTGGCATAACAGGACGTGAAATACGGACATGTCCCGGGAAATACGGACGTTTGGTCACCCTAATTCTGTAGAAAAAAAAAAACGGCTCCCAAATAGGATCCTAAAACGGCTCCCATTGTGGAGCCAGTTCCAATCGTTCACTTCAAAGGGCCGGCTCTTAGAGCCGGTTCGTTCGCGACCGACACATCACTAAATTTGACCACATAGACATATCAAATAAGCTTCATCTACAATCAAGTGTAATTGCTCCAAATATTGTATAAACCTTGTAGGCATAGTTAAATCAAATATCTTCCTCCAGGCTGAGATATAAGGAAAAACATGTACTAATGAAGCAGTGTGATCTCCATTTCTCCTATGAACAAGCATTTCGTTGTTATTTAGAAAATGTTAAAGCTATTGATTATTAACTCCATCCGTTGCTCCAGTCCTGGTTATTCTAGTTTCTCACCGTCTTCCCTCAAGCAGAAAATAGAAATGGTCAGACCTTAAGGAGCTTCTGTCTCTCACCTGCTTCTCTCTCCACTGCACAACCATAATTACCTTCTCAAGTAATCAAAGAGAAACGTACACACTCACAGCCTGAAGGGACACTCGGCTCAAACTGTGGCTGCACAGAAATATTCAGTGCTTTTTGTTTTTTACATTGATGAACCATCTCAGGCTGTAATGATACTGGAGTCCCAGCTCACTCTTATCTGAGCTTCACAGAATATGAAATTGGAAACAAAGAGATTGCAAACTATCAACTTTCAACTTTCCTAATATCAATTTTATTACCTCAATAACACCAATAATCTGACTTCTTCTTCGGTGGTCGCAAAAACAACTGAATCCTATTTTATACATACTTTGATTCTTGTCTATCAGGAGGTAAAACTAAAGTGACAAAAGTAGTTTGAGGTGACTGTTTTCTGTTGGGTGAAGATGATTGGTTGGAAGGTTTGACCCTTCAATGTCACATGATTGCTGACAGAAATTTAAATATAAAGAATTAAGGAGCTTTGAGAATTCCTCAGAAAGACTAAAACACCAAAACTAAAAATGATAATGGGTGGAATGAGAGCAGTAAGTGATTACATCTACATACTAAGAAAAACTTTTAAAACTGGACCTAAACAAGCTTTTAGTCTTCAGAAAATGAAGGTTTAAAGAAGAAAAATATGGAGTTAACTTTTGTGGAAATCATAAAGAATTTGTCAGTCGGGGAGATTTTCGCAGACTCATCTACAGGATAACTATTAGCCGCTTGCATTTAAGTAGAAGCCTGATGAATCTCTGCTCTCCATTAAACCTTCGGAGTCTTTTTCCGCCATATTAAGCCATTCACATATCTTCAATTAGAAATCATTAATTCCCCAAACTGCAATCCCACTTTAGCCATCAGAGGGACTTTAAATCACAGCCAATTACCCTGCCACCACACTTCTCTGCCTACATTACTGGACCAATCAGTCAGACAGAACGAGACTCGTCCATTAAAGCCTGGTGAGAATCAAGACTGCGCTCCGATGTGACCTGTCCGAGAATTTTACCACCGTAAAATTATACACGACCACTGGCACAGTGGTTTTTATGTCTTTGTTTGTGATGTTTTATACAAGCTACGCCTTTAAAACAACTTTTACAAAAATGAAATCTGGCTAGAAGGCAAACCGGTCAGGATGGCAGCTGTTGCCAAGTCCATTAATGCCCCAAAAAGGTTAATTTGTCCTTTAAAGGCTGTGAAGAATCACTTATGCAGCGTTCCTATACGCACACTACAACCGCTTGTAAACTCTTCAAAGCAAAAATATACCTGAGCATAAATTTAGTTCAGGTTTTAACAGATTCTGTTATCATTTAGATGTTTAAATCTCAATAATACATTTTCAAAAATAATACTTAAACACTAACATTTGAGCAAACAGAGGGTTAAAACGGCACCTTGTGTTCAAAAAACAAATAAAACATAACATGCAGCCTTAGTAAGCTTAGTCTTTAATAAATTGGGTTTTTACACTTTTTCCACACTGTAAAATCTAAGAATTTTACAAGCATTCAGGCTCAACATATTATGTATTACTAGTAATCATGTCTTGTTGTAGTAGTCTACATAGAAGGGAGAAATAGACTACTACCCTTCTATGTAGTAGTCTACATAGAAGGGAGAAATAGTCACAAAAATACATTTTGCTGGGCAATAAATTGTCCAGGAGGTTATTGTCATAAATAATAATATTGTCATTTTGAGACCATGTTCAGCTAACACAATAATAATAATGTCATGATAATGTGAGTACACACACTCAAAAATTAAAAAAAAAAAACAACCTTCAATTTCCAAAGAACATTTACCTCTGGAACTGGAAAACATTTTAGCCCTCCTCTTATGTTGCAGGTCAAATTGACCCGTTGTAAAGTTTAAAAAAAAATTTCTACTAGTTGGAAGTATTTTTTTTTTGCATGAAACTTTTTCTATTTCTTTTAATAGGTGCACTCTACATATAAATTGAAAATGTGTTCACATTCACACACTTGCACCGCCACCCCCCGAGTCTACACATTACATACTGTTTGTGTTATTTTGACCCGGCAGTCAAGTTGAAGGGTAAAATAGATTTGAAAAAATGTCCAATTCTATATGTTTCCTTGCAACAATGAACCATACTTTATGGAAATACCTGACAATGGAAGAAATTCCTTTATCATCAGAGTTTTCAGAAAATTTTGTAGCAACCTCTTTCTGTGAACGACTCCCTTTCATCTGGATTTTGGATTAGTAAATTACTATGTAGTGTCCAAAAAATAATAATAATATGAAGACTAAATCTATATTTATTTAGCCATGATAAAGAGGAAGTTGAATATTTTTTTTTTCTTAGTGTTTACCTAAATGGGAACCAGTCAGACTGACCTGGCACTGGAAAAGTTCAAAAGTCAAGCTTTAAAATCCAAAAAAATCTAAAATGTTAGCACATTATGAACATGGGAAAAAGGAATAATTCCATTAACTATTTTTAAGGCTTGACAAAAAGCCTTTGATTCACGACTGCAATTTGTCCACGTTTTTCCATTCCCATCTGTGATGTAATACTAAGTAATAAACAGTGGAGGAGTGTGACCAGACGGCGCGGGAAGAGCTACTCAGCTCCAATCAGACTCAGATTAGGCCCATTGATTGTCCTTGTAGCGCTGCATTCACTCAGTTTGCCTTATTTGGAGTGCGTGCCCAGCTGTGTGGCTTTTTTCCTGCAGGTTTATTTCACATCATTGTTGCTAGGTGATACATTAGCGGTACATTTATGACAAGCAAAACACAATAAAATAAATAAATAAATAAAAAACAGGTTATGATGACATTTTTAGCACCATGTTTTCTCTTTTGTTCATATTTTTTTTAGAGTTTAATCATGTCTTTATGTATAAGTATAAAGAGAATGAGATTCCAGAAAGTGATGTCACTGGCTTTGATTAATCTACATTTTTCTGGTGGTTTTCTTTCATTTCCAGCATTATGATTTCCCCACCATCTGCTGTGAGCATTACCATCTCAGCCACTAAAAACATACATATGGGGTGAATCAAGGATCGTTAGAAACCATCCAACTGGCCAAACAGAGTTTGGCAGGCAGAGTGTGAGTGGAAGTTACATATTTCCATCTAAGCAGTCCTTTGCTATCACAGTAATGATCCTTATCGTAGGGATCTAAATCCAATTAAGGATTTTTTTAAGTGAATAGTTATACGTCAGCCATAACCTCAGCAAGTATGCTCAAAATATAATAAAATATTTTATCAAGGTATAATGAAGTATATTGATTCAGTAAAGTGTTGTATAATTTTTCTTCGTTATGTTTATACAAATAACCACTGCCTGGTTTGCTGTATCAGAAGATACATATTTTATGTAAACATACAAAAAAGAAAAGGTAGACTTTATATAAAGTTTTTCTTCACCTAGCCCTTTTCAAAATTAATTTTAAACTGTAAATTAATAAAAAATAAATAAATCTGTTGTGCTACATGTTTACAATAAGTGTTCACAGTAAAAGCAAAACTATAATAGATGCTGAAGCTCTAATTTCTAATTTAGCATCCACCATGTCTCTCAAGAAAAACATTGTTCTTTGTTCTGCAGCTGTACAGTTAGAACCTTCACTTAGTTTGTCCATAGTCAGCTGTTCTATTTGATCGTCATCTTTGTTTGATACATCTTAATAATGTGGAATCTCTTGTATGTTTACAGAATAATCAAGGGGAGATTTACATCAACATACCGTAGATCAAATAATATTTTAGCATTGTAATATGCAAAAGCTTAAAAAGATAGAGCCAGAAATAAGAATAATACCAGTGGTTTTGAGTTAGTTCAACAGTTTTTCTGTGCTATTTTCTCTGTGCTGTGGGTCACGTATCCAGGTTTCGTTTAGCTAACAGAAATGCTCTACTGCAGCAGCAAAAGAATCATTTTTTTGCCCTCCAGTCTTGTACGCATGCACAAAATTTAAAAACAAGCAACATGTGCAGGACATTGCTGACTCCTTAAAGGTGCTGCCATGACAAAACATTCACATCTCTGGGTTGTAGAGAACAAGTAAGTCCACCCTCTGGCCTCGCCCCTCTCCTCCAGGATATACTTTCGTTTTATCGCTGCAGTTTGCGTATTAAAGAATGTGCTCTCCAAACCGCATTACTGTGTTTGAACCTTTGCTTAGTTCAGCTGAGTAATGCTGAGCTACATCATCCAGAACTGAAGAAGTCCCAGATATTCAGCCTGGTGTTTGCTCAGGTATAAATGAAGTTTGGCTCAGCTGAGAATCGCTTTAATCTGCTTCCCTAAACAAATAGACATGGCTGAAAAAGCACCAGCTCTACTCCACGGCTTCAGATGAATTACTTGTGCCAGCAGCTAATTGGACTGAGATTGCTTTGCACTCGAGGAAACACCTGTGTGTTTGCTCGATTACTGAAGATGTGTGTTAGAAGTTTTAAAATTTAATAGGGGCATTGCATTTTTATCGACTTTCTGCGCTACGCTGAATTAAAAATAAAGTATGTTCTCTTTGAAGATGAGGAAAGTATTTAACTGTATATAATATATAATTTTTAAAGATGTTTGTGCATGGAGTTCAGATCTAGCAGCAGTAATCTATAAATGTCCACAAACTCTCACCACTTTAAGAACGGTAAATAATGTTAAACTACAGACATACAGAGGTCAAATGGGGTTTTCTTTCTTTCTGGAGAAACCTATGCTGCTGGCATCACTTTAAAATGTGCTGCAGCCTTCCCAGGATGTGCTGATTTTCATCTTCACAGTTTAGGTGCAGACTGAAATGCTCACTCAACGGTTTGAGAGCACCAACCTAAATTTACTGTTAAAAAATAACAAAACCCCCCCCCCAAAAAAAACACAATTTTTACCACTTTACTTCAGAAAGTGCATTCAGAGTCCCTCTGCAGAAGAAGCTCCTGTGCCCATGTGTGGATCCAGTTCATAAAAAGCTTTTCAGAGCAGGATTACAATCTGTATTGTCCCGGGGTTTATGATAGGACAAGGATTATATGTTGGAATGTAGATATCTTTAGTAACATGTTCCAGAAATAAAACATCCCCACAGGCTCTGTGCTGGGATGGAGCTTAAAAATGGTGGGCTCAGTGGCAGCTGCATCTGTGTGGGCTGAAGTCAAACAGTTGTCCATCTGCCAGAGCACAGACTGATATAATATCTCATATCAGAATTAGCACTTGTTTGGAAAAGTTAACACTTGCAGCATGGATTATTGCTCTAAGTCTGACTTCCCATTAAAACCCTTTAAATAGCTGACTGGATGTTTCGGTCGAGGGCCGGTTAAGCTGTCATTAGTTGCCATGGAGACATTTAAAGAAACCAGTAAATCCCGACTTAAATTGTGCAAAAGTGAATGGAATATATTAACACTAAGCATGGCATATATACAGTAAAACAGACATATTATGGTCACTGATACATGATTCTAAACTAATGTTACTCTATAATTGTTTGGTGACTGTTTCCTAATGCTATTTTGAGAAGCAATTTTCATTTTATCAAAATTGCTAAAAGTCAATATGTAGACTGATACAGGGGTGGAAATTAGCAACTGCCACTGGAAAAATGTGGGTAAAAATATGAAGTGGCACATAAATTAGAGCAACGCACCAGCCACTGTGTAGGATTGACAATTTGAACAGAAAAAAAAAGCTGCATTCAGTTTGAACTTCTGTCCAGGGGAGGACTGACCATCTGGAGTACAGACCGATACTAATACTGTATATGGTACAATCTTAGGCCAGGGGTCGGCAACCCAAAACGTTGAAAGAGCCATATTGGACCAAAAAAACAAAAAGCAAATCTGTCTGGAGCCGCAAAAAATTAAAAGCCTTATATAAGGCTTATAATGAAGGCAAAACAGGCTTTAAGTGTTTATATTAGCTTGTTATACAAATGACTAAGTGTATACATAATTAGCATTCATGATTAAATGTTTATTTTCCCTGCAGTGCGTCCTGGACGGAATGACGCAACCACGTGGCTTGTCTGTTGTGGTGCTTTGAGTTTACTTTCTGTTACAATATTAATGTATTATGTTTTGATGCATTGATCAAATTAAAGAAATGCAATAAAGAAATACCATTTTTGAAGTCATTTTTATTTTGACGGTCAACAGGAAAAGGGTTATTATTTTCCTTGTGTGTGATCAAAGAAACGTGCGAAAAAACAACAAAACTGAACGCACATAACGTACCCCTTATCTGAACAACAAACGGAGTGCAATAAAACGCAACATGCAGTTATAAAAATAAAGCAGTTTGAAAAGGTAAAGTATATAAAATTAAATTAATACAGTTTAAGTTTGATTTCTGTGCAAATGCCAAGCAAGTCAGTGCAATGATAAAACATAGCAGCATCCTCTTCTCTTTTGACACACAACCATCCTCAGACCTGAGCAACAAAACGCAATAATATCACTAAGAGTCATTCTAAATATATACAGAAAAAAAATCACTAATCAATTTATAAAAACACCACTTTGTTACTAAATGTGCCAATGGATTGTGTTTAATGTGATTTCTGTTTACGGACATCATTGGACAGCTTCTCAACATCGGACATGTAAGATGTAACTTTAAACTTGACGTGGCAGCTAATGTAGCGCCTTCCCTGGAAATGTCTTTCCACATGACCGGAAATACCTTTTCACTTCCTAAAGGAAATGAAAAGGTGTGGTGTTTTGTGAGGGACTTTATCTTTTACGGTTCCAGTAATGCCAGAGTTAATAATAAATAATAAAGACTTTGTGGTATTCTCGTTTAGCGACGTAATTATATTAGTTGTGTCACCACCCCCACGCCACCAGAGGCAGTAACAGGGCCGAAAAAATGCAACTAAGGAGCAGATTTAGAAGTACACCGAAAGCTATGGAATTTGTTACAAACTGTGAGCTGCGCTGAAGTAAATAAGAGAGAGAAGTTCAAATACATGCTGAGAGTGAAACTCCTTTCCAAAGATGAATATATCGCAGATTTCAAAAGAAAATAAAATCAGGAGACTGCAGATAATATAGGAAACAGCGCCCCCTTCACTTCCGGAGTGCATTGGTCCCATTTCCAAATAAGGTATGAGACTGATAGTGACCTTTCTGTTTGCTGCGGCAAGGTGGACTTGGAAAAATGTGTCAAACTAATCGATATGTTTGCCACACAAACTTTGACTGCTGGAGCAGATTAAGTAGCAGCGAAGTAGGGGGTGATTGAGGAGACTCATTATTGTCGGAGGATGATGATGAGAGAGAGACGTGATCAGGGGCAGATTGAGGAAGAGTTCAGGTTAGCCGCTGCTGCCCGGTAAGAAGGAGTGGAAATGTTCATGTAGAGGCACAGTTTCATGCAAGCAGGAGGGCAGGTGTGTGTGTGAGGAAGCCAACACTAAGCTAGCAGGCTGTCAGAAAAACACTGGGTTATCACAGGAACCCCGTGTGTTAACCTGAGTTTTAATAATGATCACGTTCTGAGATATTTTAGTAATAAGAAGAATAATTGTGAATTTCAATAGAAAATGTAATAAGGAAAAACATTTAAAAAACACCATAGTACCATTTAAAAATGTTTAAAAAATGACTAGGCACATCTCCAATAACTACTATATGGGGGAGCTGTAGCCAAAATGTAAAAATGTTCAATATAGGAAATGACTGCAAGAATGTTAGGGCTGTGTAGTTAAAGTCTGCTGTTGGTAATTACTTCAAATGAACTTATTGCACTACACCTCTGTTAAGTTATCCACGCTTTCATATGTTAAATTAGTCTGTATAAGTACATATGTATGGAAAACTTATTGTCAGTAAATCGGTTTTCATAGAGTTAAGAATAAATCATAAATGTTATACACTGCCTGGCCAAAAAAAAAGTCGCCACCAAAAAATGGTCACACTCTCTAATATTTTGTTAGACCGCCTTTAGCTTTGATTACAGCCCGCATTCGCTGTGGCATTGTTTCAATAAGCTTCTGCAGTGTCACAAGATTTATTTCCATCCAGTGTTGCATTAATTTTTCATCAAGATCTTGTATTGATGATGGGAGAGTCTGACCACTGCGCAAAGCCTTCTCCAGCACATCCCAAAAATTCTCAATGGGGTTAAGGTCTGGACTCTGTGGTGGCCAATCCATGTGTGAAAAAGATGTCTCATGCTCCCTGAACC